>JAHIAM010017627.1:0-17093 GCA_021605205.1 Aegilops longissima | reverse complement strand
TCCTCGCCCTTTCGCCATGGCCGACGCCATCCCGCCACTCCACCGCAGAGCCGAAGCCATGCCCCCTCCACGAGACGGTCCAATCGCCTGGGTTCGACTTGCCAACAAGCCGAGCCCCGGCGCTTTTGTCGCCCCCGCCACCATCGCCCGACTCCGCCATCGGAGATCCTTCGCCCCCGGGATCGATCGCTCCCCACCACGCCGGGTTTCACGAACGCGGAGCCTGGCCCTCCATCCTCCCACTCTTTTCGGGCACCACAACGAAAGCACACGGTCGCCCAACGCACCCGCGGAGCTCGGCCCCACGAGGCGCCACCCAACGGCCACGCCCACCCGGTCCATCGGACTCACCACGCTATGGGTCCAACCTCACCCACGCCCACCTTGCCCCCAGCACGAGTCCGAGATCACCCCCAGCCCCGGCCGCAAACTCGCCGCCAACTCCCACCCCCCTAACCACCAAGAGCGCGTTCCCCACCCACGAGATGCCTTCCGCCCCATTTGGTGGCCGGAACGCAAAAGCATTTGCGGCCAACGTGCCCGGCGGCTAGACGCCCGGAAATTGACCACGACCATTGATCGGGGCCCCGTGATCGCTCAGTCAAACAGTGGACCTTTCGTTAACTAATTAGATTAGTTTAATTAAAGTTAATTAGTTAAACTAATACGACATGCGGGTCCCATGCCGACCGGACGCCCGCTGACTCGACCCATGCCTCATGTCGACGAATAAATGAATTTCTGATTTATTTTGATATAGAAATTCCAATATAATTCAAATTTCAAATGCTTATAACTTTTATTCTATAACTCCAAATGCAAAGATTTATATATGAAAATTATCAAAAAATCCACTCTATCCATTGGTACAGGTTTCATGCATGTTAAAACAAGTTAACTATGCTGAATAACCAGAATAAGAAATTGCACCATTAGGACTAACTCAATGAGCTATCATTTGAACTTGATTCAAATGAGTTCATCCCCTCTTTCAGCTTATTAGGCCAACACAATCCATATTGCCATGTCATAGCATGCATCATATTGTTGTATTGTCATGTGTGTTTACTGGCCATGATAGGTTCCTTCAAGATAACCTCGACTACCCATCCGGGCGCCTTCACCCCGCCCATCGCAAGCAACCCTGATCATTTCGATAAAACCCATGTTCCCTTTCTCGCATCGATTAAGACAACGCGATTCAAACTGCTTGTGTCAGGGGTAGTTGAACCCACTTTTTGCATGACCTGTCACCAAAGAATTAGATGAAACCCACTAGTATGTGTAGGAGTTGATTGAGCCATGTTTGTGATTCCTACCATGCTATGCTTGCTATGCTTAGAGTTGTGTGTCCGGCTCATCGGGATGATGAACCGGAGGAAAGGTTGTGTTGGTTCGGAGTGAAAGTGTTGAAACGATTTGGTAAAGGTATCGATGAGAGGCCATGTAGGAGTACATGGTGGGTTGTTTCATTGAAGCCAACTTAAGAACCGAGATCTGTGTTTGTGATCCATGAACTAGCTACTACCACGATTGGGCTAAACCAATGGACCTCTCCGCTTCTTAACCACCCTTGTTCTTAGTCCGGAGTTGCAAGTAGTTTCGTGTTTGTAGATGTCGGGGCGACGCAACGCTGACCTTAGGGGTGGGTTGTTGGTAGGCACGCGGGTCGTGACCAAGTGCCCGCTTGGTATCTCGGGAACCCGCACACATCGCTCGGGCTGTATGGGAAACCTCGGCCGGACTTCATGGATGGAACCCGAATAGGCGATAAACCCGACTAGGGACTTGAGTGTTTAGGTAGGTGTGGCCGACACCCACGCTGGGCTTCCGCTGAAGGTTGCCGAGTACATGTCGTAAACGCATTTATAAGTGGTGAGAGCGTGAAGAAGTACCCCCAGGGTTAATATGATCTATTCAATAGCCGTGTCCACGGAGAAGGACTTCGGGTTACCTATATCATTCATAGACAAGTAAATGGATACTACTAAAACCTCAAGATAAGGGAGTATCGTGGATGGCCTCTCTGTGGATGACAGAGAGGATCCACTTGGAGTATTGTGATGGTGATTAGTGGACTCACAAAATGCTTTACAAAGTGGTGTCACGAGGATAGCTTAGCCAAGAGTCAAAGCTGGCTTGCTGCAAATAACTCCACTTCCTTCCTTGAGAATGTGCATGTATGATAGGATTCTGGTAAGACTTGGAGTACCTTTGTACTCATGTTTGCTTAATTAATGTTTTTCAGAGGACTATACTACCCTCCGACGGATTCTATGTAGATATTGACTTCGATTTAGTGAACTAGCCACCCTTGTGGCATCTAAGACTTGTGAAGGGCCATTGTAGATAGAAAGGCTCCAACAAGCTTTTTTTTTCTAGAGTCCTGATCGACTAGTTTGCTTCCGCATGTGCTTGTATGATTGTATGATTTGAGTGTTGGGTCATGTGACCCCACCGTATGACTATGTTATGTATGGCTCCTGAGCCTCTTAAATAAAGTACTTGAGTTGTAGAGTTTTGTTGTGATGCCTTGTTGTATTTACTCATATCGGGCATATTATGGTATGATTGAAATGCTTGGTATGAGGGATCCGACAAACTAGTTGTTTATCCTTGGCAGCCTCTCATATGGGGAAATGTAGTCTCGCTTCCGAGCGATAGTAGTCCGCACAGCCCGTTCACCGGAGTCCTGCTAGCCCAAAGACTACCGCTTGACACTTGACCGGCCGATGTGATTCATTTCGCTTATGTCTGTTCCTTCGGGAAATGTCACGCTGTGGTATTCGAGTCCCGCCTAGCCTGCTACAGCCCGGGATACCGGAGTCCTCATAGCCCAGGTACAGCCCGAATTCATACGCTGATGACCGACATGCTCAGGTGATTCATGTATGCCGTCCCATAGGTTAGTGCCGCTGGGTTCACGACAGCCATGTCGGCCCGGTTTTTGTCATGTGGATGCTAGCGACACTATCATATACGTGAGCCAAAAGGCAAACGGTCCCGGCCATGGTAAGGCGACACCCTGGGAATACCGCAAGCGTGAGGCCGCAAAGTGATATGAGGTGTTACCAGCCAGGTCGATGTGACTTGGAATCGGGTCCCGACAGCTGGCATCAGAAAGGTGGCTCGTAGGTTCGCTAAGCCAAACTGGTCGGTTGAGTCTAGAAATGCTTTAGTTATATGTAGGGGAATTGATTGTGGAGGAACGAAGGCTTTTTACCCTTTACCTTATGCCCTCTCGATCCGAGTCATCCTCTTCTCATTCACGGGGTTTAGGACTAGGCTCTTTCTCTATCAGTTCACGTGTTACTAATCCGTAGTAACTTATAGGATTGTTGGTTACATCCCCGCCAGGCTACTAAATTTTAGTATGCTATCATTTGAACCGTAACCTTGATATGATGTTGTTGAGTGGTTTTGCAATCTGATTTTGAATGTCTCAAATCTGATTTTGAGCATTTACGATGTTATGCTGCCCGATTTTCCCTAGAAATTTAATGCCTTTGCATTGTGGTCTGTCAGATGGCCACCCGTCCTCGTAACCAAGTGGTTCGCCTCGACCTGCATTGATGTGTGGGTCACACGGCCATGTTGGTTAGGGTGATGATTGAGCTGGTTATCGATGGTATCCTAATATACCGCCGAGGAGCAGTTTAGGGATTTCAATCAAAGCCAATACCTATGCACGGTCCGGATTTATCCATCTTATCCCGGAGCTAACGAGCCACTTCATCGCTTCTTATGGGCTCGAATCACTATTGGAATGTCTCTGCAAGATGCAGCCTATTCCATGATGACTATTATTCGAGCTGTAACTGCCTTGGCGGCAACACTGATTTCGTATGCCAAAGATCCTCCCCGGGCGCATGGCTACCTTCGTGGTTTGTACAGCGATGCATCCCATGAGGACTCACCTTCGCACTACTACGAAGGTTGGAGGACAAGGACCGTGAGAACCGGCCTATGGATGGAGCTTTTAATGCCCGCTCACCACTGGCTACTCGACTAGGTTTGCACCGCCGTGGCCGGATATATGGACATGAGAGACTTGTACCTGTAAGGGCGAGTCTGCCAGACTTTATGGAGGGCGGAGGTTTGAGGCATCACTCCTCGTGGGCCTGCCTGCCACTGCTTGTTGGTCCACGGCCACATCCGAGTCCTTATGGTCCACGGCCCCACAGATTGTCTGCTTCCGACGATCATGTTCCACTTCCTGCTTGGGTGGTGACTTTATGAGGACTACTATGGAGCTGCCCGGATAGTAGTAGTATTCCTAGTATGGTAATAGTTGTGTTTCCACCGTCTCGCGTGACTCGTGGAATACGACTTAGTGTGTATCGCTCCTAAGTGTAGAAAAATAATGTATAGGAGTTGGAATGCTTCCGATGAGATGTAACGCCTTTCCTTATAGTTGTACCGTCAGCTTGTACTAAACTATGAATGGTGTGTATGACCGCTGGTTATATATATATGGCAGTTTTATATTACCATGTCATACGGATGAACATCTTTGCATTCCATGCTATCCATTACCTTCCGCACTTCCTTGTTAAATTCTGCCATCCTGGTTTAAACCTTTGCTTTGTCTCCCGATGGTCAACACTGCAACACTCCTCTTGCCAGAGGGAGAAGCTGCAGCCGAAATGTGAATCTGCCGCAACCGCCATCTTTGGCCGAGGTGATGTGGAACGAATAAGCGTGAAACCAACCGCTTATTGGAGCGGATTGAACAAAACACAGCACGCCAGCCAAGAAACGATGTGGTTTCACTCAACGATTTCCAAGCTATATCCCCAAAATTCAAATATTCCGCCGAGCCCGACGCGATGATTGGCTCAAAGATCCACCACAAGCTGCGCTCCGCCAACGTGGCGAGGCTGACAAGGTTACCTTTGCCGCCTATCATCTTGAAGGCCCCGCTAGTCTCTCGTGGGAAAATTATGAGGCTATGCGTCCCTGGACAAGTTACATCTTGGGCTGAATTCAGGCCGCCTCGTGAGCATCATATTCCGTAGGTCTTATGGACCGCAAACGTGAGGAATTCTGCAGTTCACCCAAGGTAGGCGACAAAGGATGCCTCAACCGTGAATTTGGGAGGTTAGCACGTTATGCCCCAAGAAGTTTCTACCGATGCCAAGAAGGTGCAAGGTTCCGGGACTTAGCCCGAGCTACGCCGAGATCTCCGCTGCATGAGTGTACCTCTTTCCCGGTTAGTCAATAAGGCTATCAACCAAACCGGGCAGACTGATTTTGAGGCTTCACGCAAGCACATCCGTGACTCGATCGCCATCCGCTCGATCCTGAGCGCCGGGTTTGGGTTCCAATACCGCTCTACCACCTGTGTTCACCCGAGGCCATCCTCCGAGGCGCCCGCCCAACCAGCCGATTTTCCACCCAAGACTTATGGAGGTCCAACTGCTAATGCTGCCCACGCCCAAATGTGATAACTTGTTCAAGTGGGAGAGACGGGCCACTATATCCGAGAGTGTCCCTGCAACAACCCCAATCAAGTCGGAAATGCTGGTCAAAGCAAGCCAACAGAAAGGTGCCCTATGCTAAACCAGTTGCCACCGCCGGGCCATGTCAACTATGTCTCCGCTCAAGAAACCTATGAGGATCCCAACGCCGCCCTCGGACGCTTGTTAATTGCCATCCGCAACCGTTCTTTTTGATAATCGAGCATCTCATTCATTTATTTCGAGAGCTATGCTCGATTGCACAACACCACATTCTGTGACATGCCTACCTCCATGGAAATTAAACCCGGTTCTAGATGGCAAACCTCTAGAATAAGTCATGGGAATGAAATTTTGTCGAAGATTAGTCTTTCTTGCATCCCTAATAGCTCTTAAGTCCTGACATAAACATCATCTTGGGTATGGACGGATGTCACCCATTATGCTAAGATTGATTGCTCTACTAGAACTGTTCAACTTACCCATCCTTCGGCAAGACAAAGAATGTTTTAACCCGAGTGTCTAAGCGCCACTTTACTCCTTAAATGCCAACCCCTTCCGACCTCAAGATATTCCTAGTCCGTGATTTCCGGATGTCTTCTCAGAGGAACTTTTCCACCCGACAGGATGTCGGTTCGTGATAGATCTTGTTCCCAACCCCCCAATCTCTAGAAGACCTTATAAGATGGCACCCTAGAACTAGCTAACTTAAGAAACAACTCGATGAGTCCTTGCAAAAGGGTTTCATCCGCCCTAGTTCATCTCCATGGGCTTGCCCGCCCTTCGCAAGAAGAAGGATGGTACGGATCGGATGGTTGTAGATTACCGACCAATTTGGTCACTATCAAGAACAAGTATCCGCTTCCCGTGATCAACGACCGTATGATCAGCTCGCGATCCTCGCCTTTTTCCAAGATGGATTTGAGGTTGGGCTACCATCAAATCAAAATCAAGAACGGGACATTCCTAAACGGCCTTTGTCACTCGTTATGGCCAATACGATAACCGCATGTCCTTCGGATTAACCAATGCTCCAGCCACTTTTCTCTAATGAACTCAATCTTCATGGAGTATTTGGATAAATTGCGGGTATACCTCGATGATATACTCATCTACTCCAAGAATGAGGAAGAACATGCCAACATCTAAGGCTAGTATTGATGAAACCGAGAGCACCGCCTTTATGCCAAATTTCTAAGTGAATTTGTTACCGTAGACCTATCTAGGACATGTAATCCCGTAAGGGTATTGCTGTAATCCCGAAGCGAAGTTCAAGCCGCCCTGATTGGACTCCACCGAATCGTCAAGGTTCGAGTTTCTTTAGCGAAGCTATTGCCGCCGCTTGCGAGAATTTCTAAAGTTGCTAAACCCTAACCAACTCCTCAAGAAAGATAAGAAGTTCAATGGACGCCAAAAGGCGAAGTTCATTTGGGAACGAAAAGACGGACATCCGCTCCCGCATTTGTTCCACCAGATTTCTAAGGACTTTATTATCATTCGACGCCGACAAGGACTAGGTTGCATACCATGCAAGATCGCATGTGATTGCCACGCCTCGACGTTGGCCCACATGAGGATAACTACCCCACACCGATCTAGAGCTTGCAAGGGTTCATGCACTAAAACTTGGCGAATTACCCGGGTAATCGCTATAAATCTAACGATCACCAAAGTTGAAATATATCTTCACCCAACCGGATTTGAATCTCGCAAAGACGTTGGTCGAGTTGATTACAGATTTACTTAGGAATATCCTACACCCCGTGCAAAGCTAATGTCATGGCTGACGACTAAGTCGCAAATCTTATTGTAACAACTGATGTTACAACAAAGTCAACCATTTTCCACGAGGAATTTGGTTTAATCTTCACATTGTTCCTCGAGGATTCCTTTCCACCGTGGCAAAACCACCACGGATCAGATCATCAAAGCAGGTAGATCCGGAGTCTTCCTGATTAGGAGAAACATCGAAAGGAGTCGCAGATTGTTTCTCCATTGATGAACAAGGGTGGTTCTTTGAGACCGCCTAGTGGTCCCGGTGCCAACTGGGCGATTGATCCTTAAGGAAGCTCATGACTCTCCTCTCACCATTCATCCCGGTAGTACTAAAATGTATCAAGACCCACGCCAGGTTTTGGTGGACTAGGATGAAGAGAGAAATTCAATAATTGCAACGCCTCGCGTCGAAGTTAAAAGAGCATCAACGGCCCGGGTACCCTTCAACCCTTGGAAATTCCTGAATGGAAATGGGATAAAATCGGTATGGATTTCATTACCGGGTTTCCCAGACCAAGAGAGGGAATAATGCTATCTTCGTTGTCGCCGATCGCCTTCCAAAGTAGCCCACTTCCTACCCGCTCGGAGAGTATAACCGCAGCCAGCTAGCTGATTTGTACATCTCTAATAGTGTCTCTTCATGGTGTTCCATTAGAGATTAACTCGACCGGGAAGTCTCTTCACCTCTCGATTTTGGGAAAGTTTCCGCTATGGGAACTCGCTCTCCTTTAGCACCGCTTCCATCCCCAATCAAGTGGTCGTAGAACGAATAATCAAATCCTAGAGGATATGCTTCGAAGTTCCTTCTTTCGCATGAATTGGGAGAAATGCCTTCCATTCGGAAGTTCGCTTATAACAATAGTTATCAAGCCGCTGGGCAAAGCCCTTTCAAGTTCTTTATGGACGGAAATGTCGCCCTAACGGTCGAAACCGGGAGAGACAACTTTTGGCCCGGATATGATTCAGGAAGCAAGAGCAAGTTCGCTTGTTCGTGAGAAATTGAAAACAGCCCAATCTCCCAAAAGAGCCAATATGACCGCAAGCATAAGCCTATGACTTATGAAATTGGCGAGAAGGCTTACCCGGGTTACTCCTTTGAAGGGAACCCATCGATTCGATCAAAGGCAAGTTGGCCCTCGTTACATTGGACCCTTTCCATTTTGCCAAACGAGGAGAAGTTGCCACCAATTGAACTACCTCCGGATCTTCCAGAGTCCATGATGTCTTCCACGCTTCCCAACTCAGCGTTGCTCGGATCCTATCCGTGGAGTGGACCACTAAACGCTTGATCTCCAAGATAACCTCACCTATCGAGAATATCCCGCTCAGATCTCGATCAAACCGAAACTCCTCGACGCCGAATATCAAGTTTCTAAAGGTTCAATGGTCAAACCATTCCAACAAGAAGCAACTTGGGAAAGGGAGGATCGCCTTCGACTTGAGTATCCCACCTTTTCGAACAGATCCTAAATCTGGACGAGATTCTTTTGAGTGGGGGTGAGTTGTCACATCCCGCTTAGACCATGCATTAGGTGTGCATCATGTTTAAATTCCATTTGAATTTGAAATGGGAAGGCAGGAAACCCCTGTAACACCCCCTTAAATCAACTAGGGTTTACTAAAAATTATTTCAATGAATCAAATGCCCTTCAAAATGCTCATCCTCTTTGCTTTGGTTCGTAACCTATGTCAAAGGAGGTGTATCATTTTCTAGGTCATCCAAAGTTCCTAGGATTAATCCACAAGTTTTGAACTTGAGCATTTTAAATTATATAAAATATTTTAAATGTTCAAAATTGCCAAACCAAAATGTTTCATGTTGGGAATATTCCAACAAGGGACCAGGAGCATTTTGGTGATTTTTAAAACAGTTTTGGTATTTAAAAAACCCCACAAAGTTCGTAAAATAGAAAAAGATAAAAAAGGAAAACCTTACTCGACGTCAGGTTGCCCACCTGCCGCCCAGCCCAGAGGCGCCAACAGCTGTTTGGCTCGCCAGCAGCAGCCAGTGCCGACGGCGAAGCTCGGGGGCGCCACGCAGCTGGCCGCTCGCTTCACCTCTCGCCGCTCCTCCGACGGCCTCCACGCCGCGCCACCCCGGACACGCCATTCGCCCGCTCTCTCCTCGCCCCATGGCCGACGCCACCGCCGCCACTCCACCGTCAGAGCCGTAGCCACTGCTGCCCCGCCACGAGACGGTCCAATCGTCATTGCCGCCGACTTCACGAACAAGCCGAGCCCCGGCGCTTGTTGCTTCGCCATCGACCGATTTCCGACCCGCCACCGCCGGAGATCCTTCGCGCCGCCAGACGATCGCCCCGACCACGCCGCGGTTTTACGAGACCGCCGTGAGCCTCGGCTACCCCCATCCTCTCCACTTCTTCGGCACCACAACGAGCACACGGTCTCGCCAACGCACCGCTGGAGCTCGTCGCCGACGAGGTTCGCCACCCAACGGCCACGCCACCGGTCCATCGTGACTCACCACGTTGGGTCCAACCTGCACTCCACGCCCTACCTGCCCCCCAGCGACAGTCCGAGATCACCAGGGCCGCCCAAACTCTCGCGCCAACTCCGCCACCCTACCCCAACTAACTTCACCAAGAGGGGTTCCCCGCCCACGAATGTTCACCCCATTTTGGGGCCGGAACGCAAAGCATTTGTTCAACCGTTCGGGCCGCTAGACCCGCAAGTTATGACCATTGACGGGCCCTGATCCCTTCCGAAATGAAGGGACTTCCCTTTAACTAATTAGATTAGTTCTAATTAAAGTTAATTAGTTAAACTAATTCACATGGGGTCCCACGCCTTGACGGAGCCCTGCTGACCCCGACCCAACCTTGCCGAAATAAATGAATTTCTGATTTATTTTGATATAGAAATTCCAATATAATTCAAATTTCAAATGCTTATAACTTTTATTCTATAACCCAAATGCAAAGATTTATATATGAAAAATTATCAGAAAAATCCACTCTATCCATTGGTACAGGTTTCATGCATGTTAAAAAGTTAACTATGCTGAATAACCAGAATAAGAAATTGCACCATTAGGACTAACTCAATGAGCTATCATTTGAACCTTGATTCAAATGAGTTCATCCCCGTTTTTCAGCTTGCATTAGGCCAACACACATCCATATTGCCATGTCATAGCATGCATCATATTGTTGCATATTGTCATGTGTTTACTTTCTTTCATGATAGGTTCCGCCAAGATAACCTCGACTACCCATCCAAGGGCGTTCACCCCCGCCCATCCAAAGCAACCTGATCATTTCGATAAACCCATGTTCTCGCCCCTCCATCGCATTAAGACAACGCGATTCAAACTTGTGTGCGGTAGTTGAACCCACTTCCTTTGCATGACCTGTCATTGCCACAAGAATTCAGATGAAACCCACTAGTATGTGTAGGAGTTGATTGAGCCATGTTTGTGATTCCTACCATGCTATGCTTGCTATGCTTAGAGTTGTGTCGTCCGCTCATCGGGATGATGAACTGGAGGAAAGGTTGTGTTGGTTCGAGGTGAAAGTGTTGAACACATTTGGTAAAGGTATCGATGAGAGGCCATGTAGGAGTACATGGTGGGTTGTTTCATTGAAGAACTTAAGAACGAGATCTGGTTTGTGATCCATGAACTAGCTACTACCACGATTGGGCCCAAACCAATGGACCTCTTTTTAACCACCCTTGTTCTTAGTCCGGAGTTGCAAGTAGTTTCGTGTTTGTAGATGTCAAGACGCAATGACCTTAGGGGTGGGTTGTGTTGGGTAGGCACGGGGTCTGCCAAAAGCCCGCTTGGTATCTCGGGAACCCCGCACACGTGGGCTGTAGGGAAACCTCGCCGACTCTCGGATGGAACCCGAATAGGCGATAAACCCGACTAGGGACTTGAGTGTTTAGGTAGGCTGGCCGACACCCACGCTGGGCTTCCGCTAAGGTTGCCGAGTACAGTGTAAACGCATTTATAAGTGGTGAGAGCGGAAGAAGACCCCGCAGGTTAAATATGATCTATTCAATAGCCGTGTCCACGGAGAAGGACTTCGGGTTACCTATATCAGCATAGACAAGTAAATGGATACTACTAAAAGCCTCAAGATAAGTGAGTATTGGATGGCCCTCTGGGATGACGGAGAGGATCCACGGAGTATTGTGATGGTGATTAGTGGACTCGTTAAAAAATGCTTTACAAAGTGGTGTCACGGGATAGCTTAGCCAAGAGTCAAAGCTGGCTTGTTGCAAATAACTCCACTTCCTTCCTTGAGAATGTGCATGTATGATAGGATTCTGTGAAGACTTGCTGAGTACCTTTGTACTCATGTTTGCTTAATTAATGTTTTTCAAGGACTATACTACCCTCCGACGGATTCTATGTAGATATTGACTTGATTTAGTGAACTAGCCACCTGTGGTATCTAAGACTTGTGAAGGGCCATTGTAGATAGAAAGGCTCCAATGCTTTCTTTTCTTTCTAGAGTCCGACTGCACTAGTTTGCTTCCGCATGTGCTTGTATGATTGTATGATTTGAGTGTTGGGTCATGTGACCCCACCGTATGACTATTATGTATGGCTCCTGAGCCTCTTAAATAAAGTACTTGAGTTGTAGAGTTTTGTTGTGATGCCTTGTTGTATTTACTCATATCGGGCATATTATGGTATGATTGAAATGCTTGGTATGAGGGGATCCACAAACTAGTTGTTTATCCTTGGCAGCCTCTCATTGGGGAAATGTAGTCTCGCTTCCGAGCGATAGTAGTCCGCAAGCCCGGTTCACCGAGTCCCGCTAGCCCAAGACTACGCTTGGACACTTGATCGGCCGGCATGTGATTCATTTCGCTTATGTCCTGTTCCTTCGGGAAATGTCACGCGTGGTATTCGAGTCCTGCTTAGCTCTGCTACACCGGATACCGGAGTCCTCATAGCCCAAAGGTACAGCCCAATTCATACGTTGATGACCGACATGCTCGAGGTGATTCATGTATGCCTGTCCCCATAGGTTAGTGCCGCTGGTTCACGACCAGCCATGTCGGCCCGGTTCTTTGTCATGTGGATGCTAACACTATCATATACGTGAGCCAAAAGGCTAAACGGTCCCGGCCATGGAAGGCGACAATTGGGAATACCGCATGGAGGCCGCAAAGTGATATGAGGTGTTACCAGCTAGGTCGATGTGACTTGGAATCGGGTCCCCATAATCGGAAGCTTGCCAAGGGACTCCAAACACGCAATGCTCGGGTTGAGCTTGAGGTTGATCTTGCAGATTTGCAAATGTCTCATCCAAACCTGAACCAGAGTTGCTTTACCTTTTCGACCACTATGTCATCCATGTAGGCTTTATATTTCTGTATTTGTGGCTCAAAGCCATCATGAACTACTTTGCAAAGGTTGAACCAGCATTCTTCAAACCGAAAGGCACCGCATTTAAATAAAGACGCGCTACATGGTGTAATGAATGGGTTTTCTTTCATCCTCTTCGCCATGAAGATCTGATGATACCCGAATATGCATCAAGAAATGAAAGCAAATCACATCCACCGTGGAGTCAACAATCTGGTCTATACGGCAAGGGAAATGGGTTTTGGGACAAGCTTTATTAACATATGTGAAGTCAATACAAAGTCTCCATTTCCCATTGGCCTTACGCATAACCACCGGATTGGCTAACCACGGGATGGAGTACTCCGACAAGGCCTCGCTGCTTCCAACTTTTGATTTCTTCCGCTATGAATTTGGCGCCCACCGCTCTGCTTCCTAACTTTTTGCTTGACGGGCCAAGGTGAGGACGACAGCCAGGTGGTGCTCAATTATCTCCTCGGGAACACCGGGATGTCGATGGTTGCCATGCAAACACATCGACATTCGCCAGCAGAAGCAACGAGCTCGCTTCCTATTTAGGGTCAAGTGTGGCAATCGATGGTGAAGGTACCACCTGCGCCCTCCTTGGCGGCACCTTCTTGGTCTTCGCGGAGCTGCCATCATCTTCTTGCACTTGCCGGTGGAGCTCGAGAAAGGCCCTCGACGATAGCGCAGCACCAAGAGGTGCGCTTGCCGGAGGGCATCGTAACTCTTGCCGGGCTTGGTGGTCTTTTTCCCCGTGAGCTTCACGCAAGTGGTTTCATTCCGCCGCGTGCTGCATCCCAGAATCTTTGTCGGCGCAGATAAGCGATCCTTCTTGTCGCCATGGACAGAAATAACGCTATCGGGCCGGGCATCTTGAGTAAATTGTAGGTGAATGAGAAGCTGCCATGAACTTGGCAAGCGCTGGACGCCAAGTATGCCATTGTAGGGCAATGGGAAATCGGCAACGCTAATGTGACCTACTCAGCTTCGAAGTTTGGCTCGTCCAAATGTTACCGCAACGGATCTTCCCTTTGGGCTTGCTCCTCCGGGTTGATTCCTTGAAAGTACCAGCTTCTTCGAGCTCGTTGTCGTGGATTTGAAGCTTCGGAGCACCGCAGAGGAGATCAGGTTCAGGCCGCCTCATCAACCAACATCTTTGTGACCTTGAGGTTGGATAGTTGGTGACACCAACATCGGCAAGCACCCGACCGCAGGATGCGATCAGGTGATCTCAATGTCAAAGATGATGGGCGGCTGGACCACTTCAGAGGTTTGCGGACTCTATGGATGGTTCTCGCGATTAACCTCACGCATCCATTGCTTGAGTTGGCGGTGCGAGGCGCGAGAAGCGCCACCGCCAACGCAAAGGACCTCCATTGCCTTCAAACTCCTGCCATCAGCCTTCATCATCTTCCATGTCTTCGCTATCTTCGCTCTTTCTTCCTTCGCGCCGCTGGGAGGTCTATCTCCTTGCCGCTGCTTGGCCTTGCCAAGGCCCTCCTCGACCGGGTCTCTTCTTACTAGCTGCACCTGCACCTTCCTGGCCTTCTCCTTGTCTCGCGTCAGATTCAGCCCTCTCAGAGCTCAACAAGTTGCTCAACTTTCTTGCACCGAGATCGTGGGCCTTGGTTCGTGGATCTTACAAGATCGCTTATTGAGCTGTCAGTTTATCGGTGGCCACAACTTGGCGGTCGGTGTCACGCGTAACCTCCTTGCCGGAGCCGCTAGCCTTAGCCTTGCTCGGCGCCACCTCCGCTGCTCGGACTGCTCGACAACTAGTACCTCTTGGTTTTTCTTCTTTCGTTGTTTCGCCCGGCCTTCCTTGCCGGGCGATCTCCTCACCGCCGACTCGCTCCCACATTCTCTCCGAGTCTTCTTCCTTCTTCACAAGGCACACTTGTCCCTGTATGAGCTCACGACGCCTTTCACTTTGCACATTGCCATCTCCTCCTCATCCCGCAGCTCGCACATTCTCGATGAAATGCACCGATCATCGCGGCAGGGTGGACATCCGATGTTGTAATGCACACGGCTGAATCTCTGATGAATTTGCGAGGACTCGCTTCCTTCCGGGCGAGCAGGTGAAGGTCACTTCTGGCCATGAGGCTTGTGGCACTGTGAAGGCGCGACAAACCGGTGGCACAAACCGCCAAGAAGAAATAGAGCTGTCCGCAAGTGCATGAGCCAAGACCGACATTTGGCTTGAGTACCAGAGGGAAATAGTTGGCGAGGATCTTGTCGCCTCGCCCCCCGCAGCCTGCACCGCGATGGTGTAGATGCTAAGGAACTCCGATGGTGTGTCCGCCATCATATTCCGCACATCTGGCTTGAAGTTTTTCTTGTCGGCCACGGACTTGCCGCAGCTCACGAGTGAATGCAGGGCAACCTACCGCAGACGTAAGTCGCCTGTTCTTCGCGATGCATATCAACAAGGCCCGCGCGCTGGTCGGATTGACGGCGCGTTTCTGGCGCCGATTCGGTTCGAGCTTCTTCTTGCCGCTCAAGAACTTGGCGCTGGTCGCGACGAAGTCATGGATCCGGACGATGCCGTGGAGTCGCTCGAGGTGGATCCGCGAGTCGGCGATCTTGGCCTTCGAAGGGGAGGTACGGTGGTTGCACCCCGCAAGTCTCTTGCCGCCATCGCTCGTGCCTTGTTTCTCAGCGCGCTGCGAGGCGCTTGTTGCAGGGACGCCGCTGGCAAAGCCGATGAGGCTCGATGGTGGCTCCTCCATTCGCCGACTTTTGTCGGCCGCTGGAGGGTAGTCTAGAAGTAGCTGAGCTCTCGCCAAGGCTTCGCTGGAGTAGTGGGTGGCAATGGCGACGTAGCGAGGAACGGATGTGCTCGACTCCTAACCAAGTTAGGAGGAGCAGCATCCCGCCTAAGAGACCGATCATTGCTCCGCAGATGCGCGGCATGCGGTCTCGAGGGTCCCGATCCTCCAGCTTGGCCTTGATCTATCGGACGATGGTGCTGCGAGCACCATGACGCTGTCTTTCCCGCGTCTTGAGAAGGACGCGCGGACTCGACGCCGGCTTGCGCTGCCTTGTCCTTGGACTCGGCGCGTTGTTGGTCTTCGACGACGCTCGCCTCCGCTTTCCCACCACCCGTCAGCCCGGTGTGGTGGGTTGACGCGACGGCTCACGCTGCAAGAATTCTTCTTGGTGGCATGTTGACGAAGATGTTGATGAAGATGTTGCTCGTGAACGCCGGATCGGGTTCACACAGCCTCGACGCCCCCTACCTGGCGCCAAAGATGTCGGGGAAGCTGATCGTGTCCCGCGAACACCTATGGGACTTGGTCCCTTGTGGTTCGGAGGGGGAGCGGAGGATGCACGAAGAGCGGATCGAGGCGATGCACACGAGCAGATTTACCCAGCATCGGAGCTCTCCGGAGAGATAATACTCCTACTGCTGCTTTGTGGATTATATTGTGTTCTTGCTAGGGAGCAATGGGAGCTACAAAACCTAGCCCGAGTGTGGTCTCGTATGAGTCGAATGAACTAAGCCAGAGCTGAACCGAACCCTTTCACGCTGCACTTGGGCCTCCTTTTATAGGCACAAGGTCACCACAAAGTGCAAGTAGACAAGGGTAAGATAGTAAAACAGAGGTTGGTACACCGCAGGCAAAGGATTCTATACCTAACTCGACGGCAAGGGACAAGAGTCATAATGCCCGCCTCCGCCTCGAACAGGTAACAGTGGACCGCTAGGCGCCCGCTTGCCACGATGGTAGCTTGTCGCCGCTTATCCGCTTCCTCATGGCTGCACAGCCCATCAACACACGCTTCTGGAAAGCCTCGCACACATTGGCGGATGAGCTGGAGCGAGATGAAGAGAGGTTGCCGCCGGAAGCGCCTTTGTCGCGCAGAACCCTTGCCGCTTGGGAGCTCGCGCACAGCCTTCCCGCAAGCCCTCTTGCCGGGCCTTGTTTCCTTCGTGCCTTGATTGGTCTTCCGCAAGCTCCTCTTGCCGGGCCTTGATTACTTTAGTTTTGTGTGGCTCCAAAGGAGCCACCGAGGATCTTGGCGTCATCGGCCAGCCCGCCACGGGTGCTGCGAGTCGCCTGCACGAAGTTCGGGATACTAGGTACACCACTCTAGTACACCGACACCACTGCTCGCCTCTCCTCCTCCGCCGCCTGCGCCTCGCCTCCGACGCCTCCTCCGACCGCCTCGCTCCTCCGGCTTCCTCTCCTCTCGCCTCCGCTCGCCTCGCCCCCTTCACCAATCGCTTTCCTCTGCTGTCAAGGGCGGCGACACATCTACCTGTGAGGTCACAGAGGGGTGAGTTCATTGCTCCTTCTCCGCCTCACAGCCATATCATTGATCTTGCTCGCCTAGCGCTAATTATAATTTGGAAAAGTAGATCCTGATTAAACTTGGTATAGATTTGTGGTGCACGATGGAATTGTTTGATGTTGCTTGAGGAGGTAATAAATCTTTCTAGAGGCCCAAAGATTCAGCTTCACCTTTCTAGGTATTTCAGTTTCAGCTTGCATTATTTCTAGAGGCCC
>JAHIAM010017620.1:0-14242 GCA_021605205.1 Aegilops longissima | reverse complement strand
TGAAGGAAATATGCCCTAGAGGCAATAATAAATGTTATTATTTATTTCTTATATCATGATAAATGTTTATTATTCATGCTAGAATTGTATTAACCGAAACATAATACATGTGTGAATACATAAACCTACAGAGTGTCACTAGTATGCCTCTACTTGACTAGCTCGTTAATCAAAGATGGTTATGTTTCCAACCATGAACAAGGAGTTGTTATTTGATTAATGGATCACATCATTGGTTGAATGATCTGATTGACATGACCCATTCCATTAGCATAGCACCTGATCGTGATAGTTTGTTGCTAGTGCTTTTCTTCATGACTTATACATGTTCCTATGACTATGAGATTATGCAACCCCGCTTGCCCGAGGAACACTTTTGGTGCTACCAAACGCACAACGAATCGGGTGATTATAAAGGTACATTACAGGTGTCTCCGGTACATGTTGGGTTGGTATATTTCGAGATTAGGATTTGTCACCCGATTGCTCGGAGAGGTATCTCCGGTCCTCTCGGTAATGCACATCACATAAGCCTTGTAAGCATTGCAACTAAATGTGTTAGTTGTGAGATGATGTATTACGAACGAGAAAAGAGACTTCCAAGAACGAGATTGAACTAGGTATTGATACCGACGATCGAATCTCGGCAAGTAACATACCGATGACAAAGGAACAACGATGTTGTTATGCGGTCTGACCGATAAAGATCTTCGAGAATATGTAGGAGCCAATATGGGCATCCAGGTCCCGCTATTGGTTATTGACCGTAGAGGTGTCTCTGACATGTCTACATAGTTCTCGAACCCGTAGGGTCCGCACGCTAACGCTTCGATGATGCTATTATGAGTTTATATGATATTGATGTACCGAAGGTTGTTCGAGTCCCTGATGAGATCACGGACATGACGAGGAGTCTCAAATGGTCGAGACATAAAGATTGATATATTGAAGCCTATGTTTGACTCCGAATCACCCGTGAAATTGGGAATTTTACCGAGTACCGGGTTACCGGAACCTCCCGGGGGTCAATGGGCCTTGATGGGCCTTAGTGGAAAGAGAAAAGGCAAATATATGCTGGCCGCAGCCTTCCCCTTCCCTAGTCCTATTAGGATTAGGAGAAGGGCGCTCTCTCTCCCTCTCCCTTGGTCAAACCCTAGTTGGACTAGGATTTGGGGGAATCCTACCCTGGGAGTAGGACTCCCCAGCAGCCATAGGTGGCCGGCCAGCCCTCCCCTTCCCTCCTTATATACAGGGCAGAGGGCACCCCATGACACACAAGTTGATCGATTAGATCGCCTCAGCCGTAGCGTGCCCCTTCCACCAGACACACCGACCATACCGTAGCGGGAGCTTAGGCGGCCTCCGCGCCGGTGGAACATCATCATCGCCACCACGCCGTCAGTCGACGAAACTCACCCTCAACACTGCTGATCGGAGTTCGAGGGACGCCATCGAGCTGAACGGTGCAGAACTCGGAGGTGCCGACGCTCGTACTTGGATCGGTTGATCGAAGAAGTACGACCACTTCCTCTACGCTGCGCCAACGCTCTGCTGTTGGTCACGAGGGTACGAGACAACACTCTCATCTCGCTGTTATGCATCACCATGGTCTTGGCGGATCGAGAGGAAATTTTTGAAATTACTACGCCCCAACAAAGGGCATCCGAGCCTGGTTTTATGCGTTGATGTCATATGCACGAGTAGAACACAAGTGAGTTGGGGCTATACAAGTCATACTACCTACCAAAGATGTCATACTTTGTTCAGCGGTATTGTGAGATGAAGCGCCCGACCGACATTACGCAGACGCTTACGCCGAGACTGGTTTCACCGCCGTGAGCACTCGCTGCTTAAAGGTGATCGCGGGTGTCCGCCTCTCTCACTTTAGTTGAATCGAAAAGGCTACGCCCGTCCTTGAGAAGGTTAAACGGAGTCTATTTGACAAAGTATCGCTGTGGTTTTGATGCGAGGTAAGAACGGTTCTTGCTCAGCCCGTAGCAGCCACGTAAAACTTGCAACAACAAAGTAGAGGACGCCTAACTTGTTTTTGCAGGCATGTTGTGATGTGATATGGTCAAGACGTGATGCTATATCTTATTGTATGAGATGATCATGTTTTGTAACCGAAGTTATCGGCAATCGCAGTGAGCCATATGGTTGTCGCTTATTGTATGAAATGCAACGCCATGTAATTGCTTTACTTTATCACTAAGCAAGAGCGATAGTCGAGAAGCAATAGTTGGCGTAGACGACAACGATGCTACGATGGAGATCAAGGTGTCGCTACCGTGACGATGGTGATCATGACGGTGCTTCGAGATGGAGATCACAAGCACAAGATGATGATGGCCATATCATATCACTTATATTGATTGCATGTGATGTTAATCCTTTATGCATCTTATTTTGCTTTGATTGACGGTAGCATTATAAGATGATCCCTTACTAAATTATCAAGAAGTGTTCTCCCGAGTATGCACCGCTATGTAAAGTTCTTCGTGGCCGAGACACCACGTGATGATCGGGTGTGATAGGCTCTACGCTCAAATACAACGGTGCAAAACAGTTGCACACGCAGAATACTCAGGTTATACTTGACGAGCCATGCATATAAGATATGACCTCGAACACGGAGACCGAAAGGTCGAGCGTGAATCATATAGTAGATATGATCAACATATTGATGTTCACCATTGAAACTACTCCATCACACGTGATGATCGGTCATGGTGTAGTTGATATGGATCACGCAATCACTTA
This sequence comes from Aegilops longissima, assembly GCA_021605205.1. Taxonomy (NCBI): domain Eukaryota; kingdom Viridiplantae; phylum Streptophyta; class Magnoliopsida; order Poales; family Poaceae; genus Aegilops; species Aegilops longissima. Next base: position 11,482 of record JAHIAM010017620.1, on the reverse strand, counting down.
GAGAATTGAGGATATTTTCTAAGTGAGTTCTAAGTAATATGATTAATTGAACTTAAATTTATCATGAACTTAGTACCGATAGTATCTTGCTTGTCTATGATGTGTAGATAGATGGCTCGTGCCGTTGTTCCGCTTGAATTTTAATGCGCCTTGAGAAAGCAAAGTTGAAAGATGATGGTAGCAATTACACGGACTGGGTCCGAATTTGAGGATTATCCTTATTGCTGCACAGAAGAATTACGCCCCGAAGCACCGTTAGGTGCCAGTTGGTGTAAGGGCTGCGCCGTAGTTGTGAACGCCTGCAAAGCAAAGTTGATGACTACTTATAGTTCAGGGTGCTATGCTTTACGGCTTAGAACCGACTTCAACGCTGCTTTTGAACACCATGGAGCATATGAGATGTTCCAGGAGTTGAAGTTAATATTCCAAGCTAATGCCCGGATTGAGAGATATGAAGTTCCAATAAGTTCTATAGCTGTAAGATGGAGGAGAACGGTTCTCACTGGAGCATATACTCGTAATGTCCGGATATAACAATCACTTGATTCAACTGGAGTTAATCTTCCGATGATTGCGCCATTGATGAATTCTCCAATCACCGCCACCAAGCTACAAGAGCTTCGTGATGAACTATAATATGCAAGGGATGACCAAAACAATGCCCGAGCTCTTCGCGATGCTGAAAGCCGCTGGAGGTAGAAATCAAAAAGGAGCATCAAGTGTTGATGGTTAACAAAACCACTAGTTTCAAGAAAAGGCAAAGGAAAGAAAAGGAAACTTCAAAAGAGCGCAAGCAAGTTGCTGATCAAGAGAAGAAACCCAAGTCTGGTCCTAAGCCTGAAACTGAGTGCTTCTATTGCAAGCAAGTGGTCACCGAAGCGAACTGCCCCAAGTATTTGGCGGATAAGAAGGATGGCAAGGTTAACAAAGGTATATGATATACATGTTATTGATGTGTACCTTACTAATACTCGCAGTAGCACTGGTATTTGATATCGGTTCTGCTATAATATTTGCAACTCAAACAGGGCTACGGATTGCTTAAGATTGGCTAAGGACGAGGTGACGGCGCGCTGCGGGAAATGGTTCCAAAGTCGATGTGATCGCAATGGCACGCTACCTCTACATCTACCTTCGGATTAGTATTAGACCTAAATAATTGTTATTTAGTACCATCGCTGAGCATGAACATTATATCTGGATCTTGTTTGATGCTAGACGTTATTCATTTAAATCAGAGAATAATGGTTGTTCTATTTATATGAATAATATCTTTATGGTCATGCACCATTGAAGAATGGTTTGTTTTTACTTAATCTTGATAGTAGTGATACACATATTCATAATGTTGAAACCAAAAGATGCAGAGTTGATAATGATGGTGCAACTTATTTGTGGTAATCGCCGCTTAGGTCATATCGTAAAGCGCATGAAGAAACTCCATGTCGATGGACTTTTGGAGTCACTTGATTATGAATCACTTGGCACTTCTTATGTAACCGCGCCTTTATGGGCAAGATGACTAAAACACCGCTTCCTGAACTATGGAGAGAGCAACAGATTTATTGGAAATCATACATACCGATGTATGTGGTCCAATGAATGTTGAGGCTCGTGGAGCGGATATCGTTATTTTCTCACCTTCACAGATGATTTGAGCAGATATGGGTATATCTACTTAATGAAACACAAGTCTGAAACATTTGAAAAGTTCAAAGAATTTCAGAGTGAAGTGGAAAATCATCGTAACAAGAAAATAAAGTTTCACGATCTGATCGTGGAGGAGAATATTTGAGTTACGAAGTTTGGCCTACATTTGAAACAATGCGAATAGTTTCGCAACTTACGCCACCGAAACACCACAACGTAATGGTGTGTCCGAACGCCGAATCGCATTTTATTAGATATGGTGCGATCTATGATGTCTCTTACTGATTTACCGCTATCGCTTTTGGGGTTATGCTTTAGAGACGGCTGCATTCACTTTAAATAGGGCACCATCTAAACTGCTGAGACGACGCCTTATGAACTGTGGTTTGGCAAGAAACCAAAGTTGTCGCTTTTGAAAGTTTGGGGTCTGCGATGTTTATGTGAAAAAGCTTCAACCTGATAAGCTCGAACCCAAATCGGAGAAATGTGTCTTCATAGGATACCCAAAGGAGACAGTTGGGTACACCTTCTATCACAGATCCGAAGGCAAGATTTTTGCTACAATTGGAAACTTTTTGAGAAAGAGTTTCTCACAAAAGAAGTGAGTGGAGGAAAGTAGAACTTGATGAGATAATCATCTACTCCCCTTATTGAGAAGTAGTACATCATGTAAAACAGTTTCGTGACACCTACACCAAATAGGGAGGAAGCTAATGATGATGATCATGAAACTTCAGATCAAGTTTCTACAGTAACTCAGAGATCAACTAGAGCAAGATCCGCATCAGAGTGGTACGGTAATCCTATTTTGGAAGTCATGTTACTCGAACATGATGAACCTAATAACTATGAAGAAGTTGATGGTGAGCCCAGATTCCACAAAATGGCTTGAGGCCATGAAATCTGAGATGGGATCCATGTATGAGAACAAAGTGTGGATTTGGTTGACTTGCCCGATGATCGGCAAGCAATTGAGAATAAATGGATCTTCAAGAAGAAGACTGACGCCTGATGGTAATGTTATCCTATAAAGCTCGATTTGTTGCAAAAGGTTTTCACAAGTTCAAGGGATTGACTACGATGAGACCTTTCTCACCAGAAGCGATGCTTAAGTCCGTCTGAATCATGTTAGCAATTGCCGATTTTATGATTATGAAATTTGGCAAATGGATGTTAAAACTGCATTCCTGGAATGGATTTCCGAAGAAGAGTTGTATATGATGCAACCGTAAGGTTTTGTCGATCCAAAGGAGCTAACAAAGTGCAAGCTCCAGCGATCCATTTATGGACTGTGCAAGCCTCTTGAGTTGGAATAAACGCTTTGATAGTGTGATCAAAGATTTGGTTTTATACATGCACTTTGGAGAAGCCTCAGATTTACAAGAAAGTGAGGGAGCTCAGAATTTCTCGATATTATATGTGGATGACATATTATTGATCGGAAATGATATAGAATTTCTGATAGCATAAAGGATACTTGAATAAGAGTTTTTCAATGAAAGACCTCGTGAAGCTGCTTACATATTGGGCATTAAGATCTATAGAGATAGATCAAGACGCTTTAATAGGACTTTCACAAAGCACATACCTTGATAAAGTTTTGAAAAGTTCAAATGGATCAGCAAAGAAAGGGTTCTTGCCGGTATTACAAGGTGTGAAGTTGAGTAAGACTCAATGCCCACCACCGCAGAAGATAGAGAGAAAATGAAAGATGTTCCTCATGCTTCAGCCATAGGCTCTATCATGTATGCAATGTTGTGTACCGGACCTGATGTGCCTTTGTCAGTAAGTTTAGCAGTAGTACCAAAGTAATCCAGAGTGGATCATCGACAGCGGTCAAGAACATCCTTAAGTACTTGAGAAGAACTAAGGATATGTTTCTCATTTATGGCGGTGACAAAGAGCTCGTCAGAACGGTTACGCCGATGCAAGTTTTGACAATCTGATCCGACGATTCTAAATCGCAAACCGGATATTGATTTACATTAAACGGTGGAGCTGGCCATTGGTGCAGTTCAAACAAAGCGCCGCTATGGATCTACATGTGAAGTTGAGTACATAGCTGCTTCGAAGCAGCTAATGAAGGAGTCTTGATGAAGGAGTTCATAACCCATCTAGGTGTTGTAATTGTGTATCGGGTCCAATGAAAATCTTTTGTGACAATACCGGTGCAATTGCCTTGGCAAAGGAATCCAGATTTCACAAGAGAACCAAGCACATCAAAAGACGCCCAACTCCATCCGGATTTGGTCCAGGTGTGAGACAGAGATATGCAAGATACATACGGATCTAATGTTGCGACCTCGTGATCAAGCCTCTTCCACGGTGCAAAACATGATCAGCACCAAGACTCCATGGTGTTAGAATCATTACCGTAATCTAGATTATTGACTTAGTGCAAGTGGAGATCAAGGAAATATGCCCTAGAGGCAATAATAAAGTTATTATTTATTTCCTTATATCATGATAAATGTTTATTATTCATGCTAGAATTGTATTAACCTAAAACATAATACATGTGAATACATAAACCCACAGAGTGTCACTAGTATGCCTCACTTGACTAGCTCGTTAATCAAAGATGGTTATGTTTCCTAACCATGAACAAGGAGTTGTTATTTGATTAACGGGATCACATCATTGGTTGAATGATCTGATTGACATGACCCATTCCATTAGCATAGCACCGATCGTATAGTTTGTTGCTAGTGCTTTTCTTCATGACTTATACATGTTCCTATGACTATGAGATTATGCAACCCCTGCTGCTCGAGGAACACTTTTTGGTGCTACCAAACGCCACAACGAATCGGGTGATTATAAAGGTACATTACAGTGTGTCTCCGGTACATGTTGGGTTGGCATATTTCGAGATTAGGATTTGTCATCCGATTGTCGGAGAGGTATCTCGGGCCCTCTCCGGTAATGCACATCACATAAGCCTTGTAAGCATTGCAACTAAATGTGTTAGAAGTTGAGATGATGTATTACTTGAACGAAAAGAGACTTGCCACAGAACTTAGATTGAACTAGGTATTGATACCCACGATCAATCTCGGGCAAGTAACATACCGATGACAAAGGAACAACGATGTTGTTATGCGGTCCGACCGATAAAGATCTTCGAGAATATGTAGGAACCAATATGGGCATCCAGGTCCCGCTTATTGGTTATTGACCAGAGGTGTCTCGGTCATGTCTACATAGTTCTCGAACCCGTAGGGTCCGCACGCTAACGCTTCGGCGATAAGCTATTATGAGTTTATATGATATTGATGTACCAAGGTTGTTCGAGTCCCGGATGAGATCACGGATATGACGAGGAGTCTCAAATGGTCGAGACATAAAGATTGATATATTGGAAGCCTATGTTTGATTCCGGAATCACCCTCGTGAAATTGGGAATTTACCGAGTACCGGGGTTATTGAATCTCCTCGGGGTCAATGGGCCTTGATGGGCCTTAGTGGAAAGAGAAAAGGGGCCATATTATGTCAGCAGCCTTCCCCTTCCCTAGTCCTATTAGGATTAGGAGAAGGTGCCTCTCTCCTTTCCCTTGGTCAAACCCTAGTTGACTAGGATTTGGGGGAATCCTCACCCTAGTAGGAGTAGGGACACCGCGCCATCCCTCCGCCGCCAGCCCCCCCTCCCTTCCTCCTTTATATAGGCAGGCGGAGCACCCCATGACACACAAGTTGATCATTGAGATCGCCTTAGCCGTGTGCGGTGCCCCTTCCACCAAACTACACCTCGAATATACCGTGAAGTGAGCTAGGGCTAAGCTCCCGCTTGTGGGATCATCATCATCGCTACCACGCCACGGTCGACGAAACTCTCCTCAACACTCGCTGATCGGAGTTCGAGGGACGCCATCGAGCTGAACGTGCAGAACTCTGAGGTGCCGTGACGCTCGTACTTGATCGGTTGGATCGGAAGAAGTACCACCATTTCCTTCACGCTATGCTAACGCTCGCTGCTGGTCTCACGAGGGTACGAGACAACACTCTCATCTCGTTGCTATGCATCACCATGGTCTTGGCGGATCGCGAGGAGAAATTTTTGAAATTATTACGTTCCCCAACAGCGGGCATCCGAGCCTCGCTTTTGGCATGCTAGATGCCAGTCATGCACGCAGTAGGCATCACAAGAGCAAGGGCGGCATGTCATACTACCTACCGCCAAAGATACCAGTCACTTTGGTTTTCAGCGGCATTTAGAGATGAAGCACCTGACCGGCCCACACAGACGCTTACGCGAGACTGGTTTCATCACCGTGAGTACCCGTTGCTTAAAGGCAATCGGCTGCGTCTGTCTTCTCACTTTAGTTGAACCGGAAAGTAATACGCCTCTACCCTTGAGAAGGTTAAAACGATTCATTTCGACGAAGTATCGCTGTGGCTTTTGATGCGAGGTAAGAACGGTTTTGCTCAGCCCGAAAGCAGCTACGTGAAAACTTGCAACAACAAAGTAGAGGACGCCTAACTTGTTTTTTGCAGGGGCATGTTGTGATGTGATATGGTCAAGAGACGTGATGCCGTATCTTATTGTATGAGATGATCATGTTTTGCAACCGGAAGTTATCGGCAATCCGGCAGGAGCCACATGGTTGTCGCTTTTATTGTATGAAATGTAAACGCCATGTAATTGCTTTTACTTTTATCACTAAGGAGTAGCGATAGTAGTCGGAGAAGCTAAATAGCTGGCGAGACGACAACGATGCTACGATGGAGATCAAGGTGTCAGTTACGCGTGACGATGGTGATCGCGGACGTTAAGCCGAGATGGAGATCATAAAGCACAAGATGATGATGGCCATATCATATCACTCTATATTGATTGTATGTGATGTTAATCCTTTATGCATCTTATCTTGCTTTGATTGACTGGGTAGAATTATAAGATGATCCCTTATCAAATTATCAAGAAGTGTTCTCCTCAGTATGCACCATGCGTAGAAGTTTCTTCGTGTCGAGACACCACGTGATGATCGGGTGATAGGCTTCCTGATGCTCACATACATTGGTGCAAAAACAGTTGCAATAACGCAGAATACTCAGGTTATACTTCTGATTTAGCTATGCATATAAGATATGACCCTTAGAACACGGAGACCGAAAAGGTCGAAAGGTGAATCATATAGTAGATATGATCAACATATTGATGTTCATTGATTGAACTACTCCATCACAATGGATGATCAATTATAGTGTAGTTGATAAGGATCACGCGAATCACTTTAGAGAATGGAGGATATTTTTCTAAGTGGGAGTTCTTAAGCAATATGATTAATTGAACTTAAATTTATCATGAACTTAGCACTGGAGGTATCTTGCTTGTCTATGATGTGTAGATAGATGGCTCGTGCTGTTGTTCTGCTGAATTTACATGCGCCTTTGGAGAAAGCAAAGTTGAAAGATGATGGTAGGCAATTTCACGACTCAGGTCCTAATCTTGAGGATTATCCTTACAGCAGCGTTGAAGACTGATACCCCGAAGCACCGTTAGGTGCCAAAAATCGTTTAGGGCACGTAGACATTTCCTATCTGCCGTTATGCATCACCATGGTCTTATGTGATCGTAGGAAAATTTTTTGAAATTACTACGCTCCCAACACCGCCAACCTCAAGGAGTTCAAAGTATTTCGATTGACCTCCAAGAACGCTAAGCAAGTCAAGTTTTCGGTTCGCCATTATTGTCGCTGATCTGTCGAGAACTTCCAAGATTGCTGCCTCGACTAACCATGTATAAGGGTGCAGTTCCAATGGATGATAAATGTCGTGAAAGTTTGCACCCAAAGACGTTGGTTTCTGCCCCAAATTAGCTCCTCCCGATATTAAGAAGGATCTCTGCCATTTAGCGACAAGCTTCTCCACAAGGATTAGGCGGTGTCCTAATGCAAGAGCGTTAGTGGTTGCTTATGCCTAGCGGCACTTTGCGCCTCACGAAGAGAACTACCCAGTTCACGACCCTAACTTGCCGCGGTCATTAATGCAAGCAAGTATGAGGATACCTCTCGTAATCGCTATGGATCTTCACCGACCACCAAACTCTGCAGTATCTGCTTACTCACCTGCACCTGAACCTCCGCCGCCAGAGAGATGGATGGAGACTGCTGCAGATTTTGATTTGGGTATTTTCATACACCAGGCAAGGCTAACGTAATGGATGATGCCTTGAGCCGCAAGTCTTATCGCAATCACCTCCAGTGTTCACAAAGTTCAGCCTCACTGCTGAAGAGTTCGTAAAGCTGAACCTCCATATTGTTCTCCGTGCACTTCGCCTTCCTCCTCCGAGTTACGCAAGATGAACCTCCATGTTGTTTCCGTGGGGTTCTTCAACACCCGGGTTGCCAAACCAGATCTTTGTGGACACCATCAAATGGATATGTAGGTGACGATGAAGTTTAGAATTAAACGCTACTCGTAGTAGGAAAAACCTCATTCTTCATCAGTATATGACGACGCACCTTATTCTTCAAAGGTCGCCTAGTGGTACCGGAAAAGAGGGCAAACCTGAATTGACTCCAAAGGTTATGAAAGAAGCTCATGATACACCTTTGTCTATTCATCCCAGTAGCACCAAGATGTACCAAGACATTCGCCGAAGATTCTGTGGTCTAATATGAAGCAGATATTGCTCGTTATGTTGCCGAATGTGACGCCACGTCGTCGATCAAAGGTAACATCAAAGGCCCGGCTGGACTCTCGCAACCCATCTCTATTCCTGAATGGAAATGGGACCATGTTGAAATGGACTTCACCACTGGATTTCCAAGTCGCAGAAAGGTAACGATGCTATTCTGTCGCCATGACCGCTTTCTAAAGTTGCACATTTTCTGGCGTCAAAGAAACGATCATCGCTAGTCGCCTTTGGTAACGCTTCTATATGTCCGTAATTGTTTCACTTCACGGTATTCCACCGCTATCACCTCGACCGCGGCAGCTTATTCACTTCTAAGATTCCGGGCAAGTTTTCAAGAAGCTATGGGGACTCATTTATCTTTCAAGATCACTGCTTCACCCGCAGTCAAGGGCAAGTTGAACGTGTCAATTCAAGTTCTCAAGACATGCTTCGAAGCTTGTGTTATTTTCTTCGCAAGAAGTGGAGGAATTCTCCAGATGCTGAGTTCTCTTATAATAATAGCTATCAAGCTTAGTCTCAAGATGGCCCTTCTCGGTGTTATATGGACGAAAGTGCCAACCCTCCTCGAATCTGTCAAACTGGGAACGCCCACTCTTCGTCCGATATTATCCAACATGCCAAGAACAAGTCCGCATTATTCGCGAGGAATCAAGACTGCTCACCAGTCAAAAAGAGTAATTATGACCGCCATCATAAAGACATGGTCTATTAACTCGGGCGAAAAGGCTCATCTTCGCTACACCAATGAAGGGTGCTCACCGCTGGGTTCATGGGCGTTAGCCTCGCCATATTGGCCCATTCACTATTCTCGGAAAGGCGGGAAAGTGGCATATCAATCGGAGCTTCCGTCAACCTTTCTCGTGTTCACGATGTGTTCCACGCGGTCACAACTCCGACGCCGCTTCAAGGACCCAATCCGAGTAAGGAATCGTGAAGTGCCTCGAATTGCAACAGACCTCTCCTATAAAGAGCATCCGGTCCGCATTCTCGACAAGCTGAACGCCGCATTACGGCGACCGTGATCAAGTTCTCAAAGTCCGTCAAATCACTCAAGACGGCTACCTCGGGAACGCGAGGATCGTTTTCGAGATGAATACCCTGATTTTTCCTTTCTACCTCCTAAATCTCGGGAGAGATTTCTTGTAGTGGAGGAGATTTGTAACGCCCTGTTAATCATGCTACGCACTCTCACGCTGATAAAGCCATGTCACCTTAGTCAATGAAGTTAACCACGGTTAATTCAAAACGGTTTCAATTTCAATCCCAAAATTATGATGGCTATGAAAGTTTTCAAAAATTAAAACTAAAATGTTCGGGGTTGTCAAATATTACAAAGTTAATTATGATGGAGTAAACACATTTTTATAAAATGTCTAAGTTGTTAAAATGAATTAAAACAGTAAAGGAAAAATAAGAAAAGAAAACAAACAAAACAAAACAGAGAGAAAGAAACCCTCGCCAATCGGGCTAAACGCTCAGCCGACCGCCCATGGCCCATCCGCCTCACTCCCATAACCCCCGCAAAGAAACCCTAGCCGATCGCCCACTCCCCTCGATCCTTTCCTCCCCACCGACCTGATCGATCGCCCTCGATCCCGTTCCGACCCCACGCCGGGCGCCTCACCGCCACCCGACGCCGCTTGCGCTCACCTCCTCCTCTCCCATCTGCACGCAGACGCTGGCACCGACGACGCCTAACGCCTGCTCCCACGCCGACTTCACCACTGCCTCCAGTTGGGGTTTGCTCGCTGAAGCGCACTTTCCGCCTCCTCCTCGCTGGTCTTCCCCGCCGCCCGAGCTCACGTCAACCCCTACGAACCCCCGTGAGCTCTCTTCGCTTCTCCCTTCTTCTCGCTTTCACTGTCGCCGCCGACGCTGCCTCCGCCGCGCACGGTCGCCGCTGCCTACCAGACGCCTCTGCCCTGAAGTTCGGACGGAGCCAGCTCACCGGCCGCCGCCGCTTATATCGCCACCACCGAAGTGCGTGCTTCCGGTGAGCACGCCATACCGGGGCCGCTGCCGTTGCCACGCCGGGTTGCGTGCACCGCCGCACTCTCGCGCCTCTCTCGCCGCTTCGCCCATGGCCACGCTGTACTCGTAGCTCCTGCTCCTCCTATTTCCGCCAAGAACTCGGCCGCCACGAGCGATGATGCGCCAGCCTCGCCACCGCATTCACCGCATCACACAGATCGCTCTCCGCCGCCGCTCTTGCTATTCGAACGGTGCGGCCGGCCACGCTTAAACGGGTGCGGGTGGACAACCCGCGAACTCTCCCGAACGCCACCATCGCTTCCACTCGCCGGGCGAAGATTCCGTCATTACTACCGCCGCCTAATTATCACGGGTTGATGCGTCAGTTCCCCACCTTCGAACGCGCCTTCCACTGGGGCTCAAATGGCGCTGCCGAGCGATTCGCCATCTTCCGGCGTTCACGCCGCCGATGGCCTCGGCCGGCTTGTTCACGCTGCGCGACCAAAGCACCGACGGGCCTTCCGGTCCGCCTGCGGGTCTCCCCTCGACTCAGCTCATTCACGCCGACCGTGGTCAATAATGTCGATCAAGCACTGCTAGGCCACCATCACGTGGTCCCACCCCGTAACGCTAATAAGTGAAATTAAAATAAAAATAAAAAATGCTAATTAATTAATTAATTAGCTAAGTTAATTAACTTAATTAATCATGTTTAATTAACCTAATTAATCAAGTAATTAAACTAAACTAGGTTAATTAGTTAACAACCAATGACTATCAGATCTACATGTCAGTTGACCAGTGTCAACGGTCAACGCTGATCGCCGACGCCAAGATGACCTCATGTCGACGCTATAAATCCATTTTCGAATTAATTAAATAATTAATTAAAATTTTAGAAATTAATAAAATCTTTTAGAAAATCATATCTTTTAATCCCAGAATTCGGATTAAAATATTTTCAACATGAAAGTTACGTAACGACGAGACTTAATCCTGGAGCACGCAATTCGCTCGTCCGCCACACAACCCTCAACTATCGAACCCGCAACTTTTCCTCCGCCCTTCTCGCTCGAATCACGTAAACACCGAATATTTTCCTGATGTTTCCCCCTACACCGGGTACCACCTCATACCACGTTAGGGCACGCTTAGCATCATTACTTGTCTTGTCATGCATCGACATGCATCTGCTATGGTATTCATTGTTTTTTCCCTTCT
>JAHIAM010017619.1:0-22548 GCA_021605205.1 Aegilops longissima | reverse complement strand
CAGCCCCGCCCCCCGTCCTCCCCTTTTCCCCCCCCCGACCTTGCCCCCGAGCCGGGCCCCCGGGCCGCCTCCTCCCCTCCCCACCCCGGGAGGGCGCCCCCGGGCCCCTGGTCGGCCATGGGCCACCCGACCCAAGACGCCTGCTTGGTCCCTCAAATGACATGGGGCCCCCCCCACCAATGGTTTTAAAATAAAAGAAATGAAAATTAAATAAAAAAATTAATTAATTAATTAATTAAGTAATTAATTAATCTAATTAATTTGAAATTAAACCAATCACTAATTAAACTAATTAATACTAATTAAACTGATTAGAATTAGATAAAGAGGACTAACGGACCCACCGTGGTTGACTCACCAACCCTGTTGACGCCGACGCAAGATGACATCATGTTGACGCTATAAATACATTTTTCAATTAATTAATTAATTAATTAAATTCCGTAAATTAATAAAATCTTTTAAAATCATATCTTTTAACCGAATCGATTAAAATATTTTCAACATGAAAGTTACTTAACGACGAGATTTAATCCGGAACGCAATTCCGCCCACCACACCCCTAACCTATCGAACCGCAATTTTTCCTCCGCCTTCCCCTGAAACCCAAAACACCGGATTATTTCCTGATGTTTCCCTTAACCGCCCTCATACCACGTTAGGGCACGCCTAGCATCGCTTTGGCATGTCATGCATCGATATGCATCTGCTTATTTTGTATTCATTGTTTCTTCCCTTTCTCCGGGAGACTACGAGACCGACCCGGCCGGGCCGCCCGAATGTTGACGACCTCTTTGCCGAGCAACCGCAAGCCCCTTGATCACCAGATATCGCACTTTTCTTATACCGCTTGCATTAGAGTTAGCATGTTATCGTTCCATACCTATCCCGGCATACCCCCTTGTTACTATCTTGTTACCACCCGCAATCCTATATGCTTAGTATAGGATGCTAGTATTCCATCTGTGGCCCTACATTCTTGTTCGCCCGTATATTATCGGGCCGTGATCACCGGGAGGTGATCACGGTATATACTATATACTTATAATGATAATGGAGACTAAAGTCGGGTCTGATGGAGCACCCGAGTGGATTTGAGGCGGAGCGCGGCAGGTTGAGACCGCCAAGAGAGGTGGGCCGGCCTGCTCGGCGTCCGGATACTTAACAGCTTAACGAGGTCTTGGTATTTGATCTAGTTGGCTACGAGTTATACGACCAACCATCTACGGGAGTAGTTATGGGTATCCCGCCGGGTATCACCAAGCACTTCGCCGAGAGCGGGCCGCCGGATTGGACTGAACGTTAGGTTAGGTCTGCCTCGGGAACGCAGTGGTGTTTGGGGATGGGCCCACCCCGCTTAGGTTTAGACCCTTGGGGCCTCTCACAGTTTTAGGTGGGGCGGTTGATCTTCCGCGGGCATGACCAAAGTGTGTCCGCCAAATGGGACGCGGGGTTTAAGATGGTGCACCGCAGGGAAGTTAATCTATTCAATAGCGTGATCTTCTAAAGGACGATTGAGTTGTACCTTGAGCTTATGACAACTAGAACCGGATACTTGATAAAACACACCTTCCAAGTGCCGAATAACCGGTGGTCGCCCCCGGGATAGAGGGATTCCGGTAGGATTATTGCTATATGATGTTACTGGAGGACTTCTTGTCCCTCTTCCTTTGAAGACTGTCCGTTTAGTCTTCTTAAGACTAGCTATCCCCTTATTCTGCATTCGCAGCTCACCCACCGATATGGCCCTTTACACATATATCCATGCATATGTAGTGTAGCCCGTTTTGTAGTACTTTGATGAGTACCACGGTTGCCTTGTTCCCCTTTTCCCTATCTCACTCGAGGCAACTGACGATGGAGCCCGGGACGACGCCACCCATGACGATACTCCGGAGGTGCCTTACTACGCAGCCCCCGCGATTTCCAGGGAGTAGCTAGGAGGATCCGCAGAGGCCCGCCTCTTCGATCCAGATCCCTTTTGGCTAGCCATCTTATGGCACCTTGTTTAACTTATGTCCACCAGATATTGTTTGCTCAGACTGCCTATGATCGAGCACTTGTATTCGAGCCCTCGAGGCCCTCGCTTGTATTATGATGCTTGTATGACTTATTTTATTTGTAGAGTTGTGTTGTGATATCTTCCCGTGAGTCTCGATCTTGATCGCATACATTTATGCATGATTAGTGTACGAAATCGGGGCCAAGTTGGTATCGAGCCGATCGCCTCGAGGAACCCCTTCCACACCCTTTGGCAAGTCGAGTCTAGACATTGCAAAACTTTACTAACTTGGCTTGTGCCTACGGCCCACGCCGCCATCGGGTGGTACTAGGATCTTTTACCCACCTTTACTCGGGCTCAACTTCTCTCTTAAACGATTTTACTAACTATCACTAGGATCCCGTGACCCATTCACCCCAAAGTTGATATAGCCTTAGTTGTTCTTGGAATTGTATTTGAGCAATTCCCACACCGCATTTGACTCCTTTGAAACGCCTTTGTTTTCAGATGGAACCCACGAGGAGGTCGTGGGCCACACGACGCCATTGGTGCTCGGGACCCCGTGATGTTAACTTGTTCAAACATGCATGATCATGGCATAAACAGATTCTTCATTTTCTGATCATTTTCATATATAAATTATTTCCATCCGAAGTTACGGTTGAATTTATATGATTTTAGAAGTTTAGGATATTTTCGAATTTATGATTTAAATTAATTCCATAGAAGATTACCGCCACCGACGCCGCAGACGCCGTCAACTGGCGCTTCAGGTCAAACCTGACGGGGGGCACACGCCGCTGACTCAGAGCTACAGGATGATGTGGACCGGGTCAACGCCGACTTGTGCCCAGTCACGCCGACACGGGTCCACCTGCATTAGTACTAATCTTAATGTAAATTAAACAATGACTAATTACATGGGGCCCATGTGTGCTGGTCAGGGGTAGTTGCAAGGGCCTGCGATGTCGTGACCCGTGTCAAACCCCGGGTCAAAGGGGTCATCGCCACTGGGCGGTTTGATCATGGCAACAAGTGAGCGCCATGGGTTGCTCCTCCTAGGATAGGCAGCGAGGGCACCAGGAAGCCTTGATCCTGCGATCTAGGGGACCAGCAGGAGGTGTGGGCGGCCGACCACGCAAGGCCGAGTTGGGCATGGCGGCCGGAGCTCGGTGTCCGGCAGCTATGGCCTGAGGAGGAGGTCGGGAAGAGGGAATGCTGGGCGCTGTGGAGGCGGAGGTAGCTCGGGCTCGGGACGCCCGCGACGGCTAATCGAGGCGGCGGCATCATGGGTCCGAGAGGGGAAAGAACGGCGGGCGGCGCCCGGGCCTCTCCGGTTGAGGTGACATGGGACGAGGCGATCGCTGGAGCTTGGGGCGGTTGGAGAGGAGGGAGGGCAGGGTCGTGGGCGAACGGCGATTTGTGGCGACGAGGCCGCCTGTCCGGCGAGAGGAGGGAGCAGAGGAGAGGGAGGCGCCTGAGAGAAGTGAGAGGTCAGGTCGCAGTGGCGACGGGGACTCGGCCCAAGGCCGGGTGAAGCAGTGGTGGAGGTGGCGCGCCAAGCAGGCACGCTGTTGGCCACGCTCACGCCTCATCGGGCGCGAGGAAGACGAAGTGGAGGGGGGCTGTTGGTCAAGGTCACTGGAGTGGGCTGGGAGGGGAGAGAGGTTGGGCCTACTGTGCTGTAGGTGTAAGTGGCCTGGGCCTCCTTCCTCTCTTTATTAATTGTTTTCTGCTTTTCCTATTATGCAGCTTTGTTTTGATCCATTTAAACCCAAATCAATTTTATAAATCCTGAAAATATTCACAAAGCACTTTATGAATTATTTCTATGGCCCACAAATATTTCCAACATTATTTGAGCATTTAAATTATTTATAGTGTTCAAATGCCCAAATTCAAATAGGGTAAGATTTAATTAAAATCCAGAATGACCTATAGGATATGTTCATCATTTTGGAAGAGGCTTTCACCTTTATCCCTTTATCATGAACATTTTCATGTGGCATTTTGGAATTATTGAAATGATTTTATTTGAACCTATTAGAATTCAATTGGTGCTAGGGTTTCAACAATCCCTCATTTCGATTTTCATGGAAATTAACATGATGACATGAATGCCCTAATGCAACTAATGTCGCAATTCTAGGGTGTGACAACTAATTAGTTAAGTAATTAATTAATCTAATTAATTTCATTAATTAAACCAATCACTAATTAAACTAATTAACCATCGTTAATTAAACTGATTAGGTTAATTAGATAACAAAGAGTATGACTAACGGACCCACCTGTTGTTGACTACCAACCCCTGCTGATCGCCGACGCCGCATGACATCATGCCGACGCCATAAATACATTTTTCAATTAATTAATTTAATTAAATTCCGTAAATTAATAAAATCTTTGTAATCATATCTTTTAACCGTAACTTGATTAAAATATTTTCAACATGAAAGTTACTGTAATCCATTTAGACTTAATCCGGATACGCAGTCCGCTCGCCCACCACACACCCCTAACCTATCGAACCTGCAACTTTTCCTCCGCCTCCTCTCCCAAAACCCAAAACACTGGATTATTTTCCTGATGTTTCCCTTAACCAAGACTCATACCACGTTAGGGCACGCTTAGCATCGCTTGGCATGTCATGCATCGATATGCATCTGCTTACTTGTATTCATTGTTTCTTCCCTCTTCTCCTGTAGACTACGAGACCGACGCCGCAAGCCGCCGGCCTGACCACGGTGTTGATTTAATTCTCTCTGCAGAGCAACCGTGCAAGCCCCCTTGATCACCAGATATCGCTTACTTTTCTCTATAATGCTTGCATTAGAGTAGTGTAGCATGTTACCGCTATCTCGTTATACCTATCCCGATGCATAGCCCGCCCTTGTTACTATAGTTATTTTACCGCAATCCTATATGCTTAGTATAGGATGCTAGTATTCCATCTGTGGCCCTACATTCTTGTTCGCCTCATTGCATATATGATCGGGCCGTGATCACTGGGAGGTGATCACGGGTATATACTATATACTTATACATGATACATGTGGAGACTAAAGTCGGGTCGGCCGATGGAGCACCATGAGTGGATCTTGAGGCGAGCGGGTGGCAGGTTGAGACCGCCTAGGAGAGAGGTGGGCTCCCGTCTGCTCGGCGCTCATGACTTAACACGCTTAACGAGGTCTTGGTATTTGATCTGAGTTGGCTACGAGCTTATACGCACTAACCATCTACGCTGGAGTAGTTATGGGTATCCCGGCCGTGGTATCACCAAGCACTTCAGACGTCAATGACGGAGCTGCCACGGATTGGACTGAACGCTGCTAGGCTAGGTCTGCCTCGGCCACCAGAACGGCAGTGTGCTGCAGACATGAATGCTTCACTATTAGTACACACTTCAAGGGCCAATGTCGAACCTCCATGATTTGCAAACGACGCCCCTGCTGAAATCAAGGCTGGAATTCTTTGTCTCCCATCGTCAAGTCTTGTAGCATCGACCATTCCGAATGAATTGGTTGAAAGCGATACGCGCCAATCGCTTGCGCCACTAAGACCGCCCATCTGCTACACCCTTCATATGAAATAGTCACTTACCAAGCTCATCTGGTGCAAATGCCGAGGCAAGGCTCTATGCATTGAATGCATTGAACGCCGCACCCTCGAGGGAATTGAAAACATTCCTATCGCTTATGCATTTCCAAGACGCTTTTCCTGAAGAACTTCCGTGGATTCCTCGCTAGAGCTGTCGAATTCGCCATCGACTGAAACCGTGCACCACTCCTATAGCCAAACGACCATACAAGATGCCGCCGATGAACTTCTTGAGCTCAAGGAGGAAATCGACAAATCTCTTCAAAGCGTTTCATTCGCCCAAGTTGCTCTCCTTGGGGAGCACCTCTCTTTGTCAAGAAGAAGGATGGGACAAACCGATTGGTCCAAGACTACCGCCCATAAATCAAGCTACCATTCGAATAAGTATCCTTCCTGATCAATGATCTTATGATCAACTGGTTGGTTCGCTGTTTCTCTAAACTCGATTTGAGGTTGGGTTACCACCGATCCGTGTTTCGGAGGAGGATATCCCAAGACCGCATTCGTGACTCGTTATGGTTCTTATGAGTACACCGTCATGTCTTTCGGCTTAACCAATGCTCCAGCCACCTTCTCTCGCCCGATGAACTATATATTCATGGATTACCTCGACAAGTTCGTCCGTGGTTTATCTAGATGATATCCGATCTTTCCAAGAATGAAGAAGAGCATGTGAACATCTTCGCCTTTGTGCCGAAAAGCCACGAGCATCAGCTGCCAAGTTCTCCAAGTGTGAATTCGGCTTCCAAGTAACCTATCTTGGGCATGTCATCTCTAAGGATGGTATATTACAACCCCGAAAGAGTTCAGCTATTTCGATTGACTCCTCCCAAGAACGCATAAGTCGGGTTTTCGGTCTCGCCACCTATTGTCACGATTCATCGAGAACTTCTCCAAGATTGCCAGGCTCTCACTAACTTGTTGCATAGGGCGCCAAATTCCAATGGATGATAAGTGTCGTGGTTTCCAGCACTCAAAGACAAGTTGATTTCCTGCCATAGCTCCTCCCGACACTAAGAAGGACTTCACATTTATCGCGACGCTTCTCCAAGGTTTAGGTGTCCTAATGCAAGAGCGTAAAGTGGTTGCTATGCCTTCGATTGGCCATGCCTCACGAAGAGAACTATCCAGCCACGACCTCAACTTGTGCTGTCATTTATGCATCAAGCAAAGGGCTACATTACCTTCTCTAATCAAGTAGATCTTCACCGACCACCAAAGTCTGAAGTATCTCACTCAGCTGCACTGAACTCCGCTGCCAGATGGATGGAGACCGTGGCGTACTTTGATTGGGTATTTCATACGCCGTGCAAGGCTAATGTAATGGCTGATGCCTTGAGCCGCAAGTCTTATCAAGAACCACCTTCAGTTCACAAAGTTCAGCCCCACTTGTTGAAGAATTCGTAGGCTGAACTTCATATTGTTCCTCCGTGCACTTCGCCCTCCTCCGAGTTCCGCAAGATGAATCTCCGGTTGTTCTCGTGTTCCTCTATACCGGCTGTTGAACCCGATCTCGTGGGCACCATAAAGACAATGCAGGATTTGACTCAAGTCTACAAGATTAAGCACATCAAAAAGGAAACCTCATCCTTCACTATTATGGATGATGGCGCCTTTGTACTTCAAAGGCTTAGTGGTGCCGTGTAAGAAGGAAAACTGAATATGACTCGAAGGTTATGAAAGAAGCTCATGATACGCCTCTATGTATCCATTCCGAAGTACAAAGATGTATCAAGACATTCGCCGAGATTCTCGTGGTCTAATATGAAGCAGTGACATTGCTCTATGTTGTTGAGTGTGACGCTTGTCAGTCAGATCAAAGGTAACATCAAAGGCCCGCTGGAACTCTCTAACTATCTCTATTCCGAATGGAAATGGGACCATGTTGAAATGGACTTCAACGGATTTCCCAAATCGCAGAAAGGTAATGATGCATTTGTCGCCATTGACCGCTTTCAAAGTTGCACATTTTCAGGCGTCAAAGAAACGATCACGCTATGCAACTTCCTCTATATGTCCGTAATTGTTTCACTACACGGTATTCCACTGATTATCGCCGGACTGGGCAGCTTATTCACTTCAAGATTCTCGGGCAAGTTTTCAAGGAGCTATGGGTACTCATTTATCTTTCAAGATCAAGGCTTCATCCGCAGCCTCAAGGGCAAGTTGAACGTGTTAATCAAATTCTCAAGACATGCTTCGAAGCTTGTGTCGCTTCTTCGCAAGAAATGGAGGAATCTTCCCGATGCTGAGTTCTCTATAATAATAGCTATCGCTTAGTCTCAAGATGGCCCCTTCGGCAAGTGTTATATGGAAAGTGCCAACCCTTTGAACTGGTGGAACTGGGAACGCCCACTTCGTCCGGATATTATCCAACATGCCAAGAACAAGTCCGCATTATTCGCGAGAATCTCAAGACCGCCCGCCTCTGGCCAAAAGAGTAATTATGACCGCTATCACAAAGACATGGTCTATCAACTCGCGAAAGGCCTATCTTCGCTACACCAATGAAGGGTGCTCACCGCTCGATCAAGGGCAAGCTAGCTCTCGCCATATTGGCCCATTCACTATCCCGAAAGGCGGAAAAGTGGCATATCGGAGCTCTGCGAACCTTTCTCGTGTTCACGATGTGTTCCACGTGTCCCAACTCCGACGCCGCTTCAAGGACCCAATCCGAGCAAGGACCATGAAGTGCTCGAATTGCAACAGATCTCCTATAAAGAACATCCGTCCGCATTCTCGACTGCTCGAACGCCGCACACCATGTATGCATCGTTCCTCAAAGTCCAGTGGTCGAATCACTCAAGACGGCCACCGAACGCGAGGATCGCTTTCGAGATGAATATCCCAAGACTTTTCCTTCTACCTCCTAAATCTCGGACGAGATTTCTTGTAGTGGAGGAGATTTGTAACACCCTGATGATTAAGCAATGTGATCACCTTGCTATCGTGGACTAAACTCACGCTGATTCAACCCGCTCAAAACAAATTCAAAACAAAAGCAAACGATAAAAGTTTCAAAACTAAAACTAAAATGTTCTGGGGTTGTCAAAATAACAAACCTAATTATGGTGGGTGCACAAATTTTGTAAAATGCTTTGACATTTTAAATAAGCTAAAATGTAAAAGAAGAAAATAAGAAAAGAAAATAATAATAATAAAACAAAAGGAGGGGAAGGAATCCCACGGCCCATTCAGCCTCCCACCGCCCTCACTGCCCAGCTCCCACGCCTGCCCAACCGGGCGCCTCACTTATCCCCTCCCAGCTGGGAACCTAGTTCCCTCACCCCCTCCCCGATCCACTTCTTTCCCCTACCGATCCAGACGGGCCGCCGCCTCGCCGACGACCTGCCACTTCCACACCGGGTCGCCCGCACCCCTGCGCTGGCCCGACCTCACATCCGTCGCTTCTCATCGCTGGGCACTACGCCGGGTCATCCCCTGCCTCCTCACCACCGATCCTCCCGACGCCA
The DNA here is from genome assembly GCA_021605205.1 of Aegilops longissima. Taxonomy (NCBI): domain Eukaryota; kingdom Viridiplantae; phylum Streptophyta; class Magnoliopsida; order Poales; family Poaceae; genus Aegilops; species Aegilops longissima. The sequence continues at coordinate 13,473 of JAHIAM010017619.1, read as the reverse complement.
CCGGCCTCCCGATTTCCGCTGTCGCCACTGGTCCCACTGCGGCCACGAGACCCCACGGCCCCTGTGAGTCGCTTCCGGCTGCTCTCTCAACGACGCTGTCAGCCTGAGCCCTGCCGCTGCCCGCCGCCTCGCCTCCTCTTCCTCGCCTGAAGGGCGCTTTTCCTCGGCCGTGTTTATCACTGCCACGCTGCGGCCTTCCCCCTCTCTTCCCGACGACGGCGCCTTCCTCCTGACCTCTGCCGCCCCTCGGCGACGCCACGACACACGCCCACGCCAAAGATCCCTCCGCGCATTTCTGGGCCCCATGACCTCGACCATCTAGCCCCGCCAGACGCCGAAGCCCCACCGGGACTGGCCACGGCCTCGCCGGGCCCCTCCCCACGCCAAGACGGGATCAAGTGGCCACGCCAAGGCTCCCCTCACACAAGGCCGACCGGCCACCTCAAGACGCCAAGACGCACGCTTGGCCCCTGGGCCGATGGGGGCCCACCCCCACCAATGGTTTTTAAAAAATAAACAGAAATGAAAATTCAAATAAAACAAATTAATTAATGTCGACCCCATCCAAGTCACACCGATCTAGTGTAACACATCATATCACTTTGCGCTCACGCACGGTATTCCCCACTCGCTTACCATGGCCCGACCGCTTATGCCTTTTGGCTCACGATATGATAGTGTCGCTAGCATCCATATGACCAAGAACCCGGCCGACATGGCTAGTCGTGAACCCAAAGCGGCACTAACCTATGGGGCATACATGAATCACATCGAGCATGTCGGTCATCAACGATGAATTGGTCAGTAGCACTGGCTAATGGACTCGCATCCCGGCTGTAGCAGTTAGGCAGACTCCAATATCACCGCGGACATTTCAAGGGACGTATAGGAACGAAATGAATCACATGCCGCCACCAAGTGTCCAAGCAGAGGTGGCTAGCAGGACTCGTGAACCGGCTCAGAAGGACTACTATCGCCGTAAGCACAGACTACATTTCATATGAGAGGCTGCCAGGATAAACAACTAGTTTGTCGGATCCCACACATACCAAGCATTTCAAACATACACACAATATGCTCAATATGTAAATACAACATGGCATCACAACATAACTCTACGACTCAAAATATTATTCATTAGGCCCAAGAGCGAGATATTACAAACATGGGTCTCATGACCCAACACTCTGAGCATACAAGTCAAAGCACAAGCGAAGCTAAACATGTCCGGTACGATAACTATAAATGAAAAAGGCCAGCCCGACTATCTACCGATCCTCGCCGAGGCACAAGATCGTAGTGAGGTAACAAGCTAAACGTCAAGTCAAGCGAACTACTAGCTAGACCGACGCTTCTCGCAAAACATAAATAAGCAAACGTGAGTACAATTGTACCAGCAAGACTTACATCGTAACTAACTACATATGCATCATTATCAAAAGGGGTGGTGGAGTTTGACTGCAGAAGCCAGCTTTGACTCGTGGCTATCCCGAACTCATTAACGTAAGTAACTCTTTGAGGTATGCACACGAGTCCACATATTCACCATATCAATACACCACTATGGACCCGCCCCGCTTCTCCACGAGAACGCCATCCATAGCACTCACGCTTATCTTATGATTTTAGAGTATCCACTTTCACTTGTCTATGAACTATGCAAGGGGTCCAAGTTTCCATATCCGAGGAACCGCTATTCAATAGATAATGATAACCTCGCAGGGTGTACTTCTTCACACACCTCGCCACTTATCGCCTCACATCGCCATGTACCTCGCAACCTTCAAGCGAAGTCGGGCAGGGAGTCGGCCACGCACTGACTAACCACACAAGTCTCTCGTCCGTGTTTATCGCCTATTCGGTTCCATCCGCAGGAGATCCGCCGGGTGTCGCCACGGCCCCAAACGATGTGAGCAGGGTTCCCAAGCCCACCAACCGGTGCCACTTGGTACACCGTGCCATCAGGTTAGTCTCGTCCAAGCCCACCTCACTGGGTGCCACTTGTAGACTACTAACACTACCTACAAACACCAAACTAGTTGCAACCTCGGACAGAGATCAAGTTGATTAATAAGTCGAGAGGGGTTTAGTTACGGAACCCAATGTGGTAGTAACTGCTCATGGATCACAAACACGTAACTCAGGGCCCGAGGACGGCTGCAATGAGACAACCCACCATGTACTCCTACATGGCCTCTCACCGCTACCTTACCAAATCGTGTTCACACACTTAGCTCACACACAAGAGGACATGTTCACCACTTTCCAATTCATTCCCGGCGAATCAATTCACTCAACTCTAAGCAAGAGTGTGCATGACAAACAAAGCAAATGAGTAGGCACAACATGGGCTCAAACAACTCCTACTCATGCTAGTGGGTTTCATCTAATTATCTGGAATGACAGTCATGCAAAGGATCAAGGGTTCAGCTACCGCAGCAAGTAACACATGAATCGTTGTCCTAATGCAATAAAATAGCAGGAGCGAGATTATATCGAATGAACAAGGGGTTTTGCTTGCCGGCACTTCAAGATAATAGTTCTTCATCTGTCATCGAATAATCATCGTTTCAGACATCGCTCACCGAGGGGACAATTACCAAGAAACAAGAGAGACAATCAATGCAATGCACATATATGATGCATGATCTTAAGGTACTGAATTTACCTAATGCAATAATAACTAAGTTAGTTGAAGTGGAATTCAAACAAAGGAATTCAACCCAAAAGTTTCCTAAATTACCCTAATCATGATTCATCCTATTCAGTGATGTTAACTTGTTCAAACATGCATGATCATGGCATAAACAGATTCTTCATATTTTCTGATCATTTTCATATAAATTATTTCCATCCGAGTTACGGTTGAATTTATATGATTTTAGAAGTTTAGGATATTTTCTGAATTTCCTGAATTAAATTAATTCCATAAAGGATTATTACGCCTCGACGCTGCCAGCAGGACGCCGTCAATCGGGCGCCCTAAGTCAAACTCCCGACGTGGGGCCACACGTCAGTGACTCGTAGCTGGGTTGGTGGATGATGTGGGACCGTCAACGCCGACTTAGCCTGGAAAGCCACGATATCGCGGGTCCACCTGATTAGTACCACCCAATGTAAATTAAACAATGACCACTCAAGGCGTAGTCGGCGTAAGCGGTCAGAAGCAGCACATGGGCCTGTATGTTGCGACCCGGGTGGTCAAACCGGCCAAAGGGTCATCGCCATCAAGCGTTTGACGCCATGACAAGCCGGGAACGTATGAAAGGCCAAGGGGTTGCTCTCCCAGGTTAAAAAGCAAGGAGGGCACTGTGGGGGTCTTGATCTGCTGCATCAGGGGGACCAGCAGGTGGGGCGGCTGAATTTCACGCTGAGCTTCGGCGGCGGCTTGAGCCTGGTGTCCAGGCAGCTATGGCCTGGGAGGACGCGGAGAGGCCGGGAAGAGGGAAATCAAAGCGGGCGCTGTGGAGGCCAAGTAGCTGGGGCTCGGGACGCCCGCGACGGGCGACCGAGGCGGGCGCGATCAAGGGTCCGAGAGGGGAAAGAACATGGGCGCGCCGGGCCCTCCGGCTGAGTGTGACGGCGGGGAGGACGAGGGCGCATCATGAGCTTGGGGGGCGGTTGAGAGGAGAGGAGGATGGTGGTCGCTGGGCGAACGGGCGACGGTGGCACGAGGCCGCTTGTCCGGGCGAGAGGGAGGGAGCAGAGGAGAGGGGAGGCGCTCGAGGGAGAAGGAGAGGCCAGGGGTCGCTGTGATGACGGGGGACTCCGTCCAAAGGCCGGGTGAAAAGGTGGAGGGCGGGCGCCATGGGCAGACGCTGCCGGGCCACGCCACGCCTAACGGGCGCGAGGAAGACGACAGGAGGGGGCTGTCATGGGCTGAGTGGGGGGAGAAAGAGGTTACCGCCGGGTGCCGTAGGTCGCAAGTGGCCCGGCCTCCTTCCTCTTATTAATTGTTTTCGCTTTTCTATTATGCAGTTTGTTTTGATTTATTTAAACCCAAATCAATTTTATAAATCCTGAAAATATTCACAGTGCACTTTATGAATTATTTCTATGGCCCACAACATTTCCAACATTATTTGAGCATTTAAATTATTTATAGTATTTAAATGCCCAAATTCAAATAGGGTAAGATTTAATTCAAAATCCAAAATGACCTATAGGAAATGTTCATCATTTTTGAAGAGGTTTCACCTTTATCCCTTTATCATGAACATTTTCAAGTGGCATTTTGGAATTATTGAAATGATTTTATTTGAACCTATTAGAATTCAATTGGTGCTAGGGTTTCAACAACCCATTTCAATTTTCATGGAAATTAACATGATGACATGAATGCCCTAATGCAACTAATGTCAAGCAAATCTAGGGTTGTGACAACTCACCCTCACTAAACAAGAATCTCGCCCGAGATTCAAGACGGAGGTAAGAGGAAAGGAGGTCACAAACTATTACAATCTTCATGATCCATTTGCCTTCTCAAGATGTTGATTCACCTCATCTTCTTGATCTTGACGCCGAGATCTTCACCCGACACGACAATGTAAGAAGGGAAACCTCATATGATCGATTCACGAAGATCAAGCACACATGATCGACTTACGGATCGAGATGGTGACACATCTCGAGTTGAGACACCAAATGCATCGAGAGGATGGAAGAACAACAACGGGTTTGATTGGTGGCAACAATTCCACGCTTAGGAGATGGTGGATGGTGTCAAGGTGGCGAGGAAATATTTACTATGATCCCAGAACGGACACCTCGAGAAAGTGACGCGAAGAACTATTCCCTTAAGTGGCAAAAAGAATTACTTTTGATCCAGAGATCATTGAAACTCTTTATACCAGCCTAAGGCAATTCACAACGATCGCTTGTGGAGTGCAAAGGAATGGTATACCCGGCTAGAATGGATGATGTGGACTACCTTGTTGAAGACAACGAATGGATGATTTTGCTTATCATCGAGGTGGAGGGGACCCATGGTAAGTCCACTTTTGAAGATAAACCTGGACAAGAATTGCTAAGACAAACATAGCTTAGATAGCACAAGGACTGCAAGTCGGGAACAAATGCAACTGCTTTGAATGTTCCAACCATCATATCCGCCGAGATTCAGATCTGGTTGGTGTTAGGATTTCAGACTTATCATGTCTGAAAGGAAAGGTTGCAACACATCGACGAGATGATGCTATGAGATTCTGGATATGAACTACGATAGCAAGCTCCAAACATGAGCTGGTTTTTTACATAAACATGTGAACACGTTGTCCTGCATAAGCATGACCACATGGTAGTCTTATAATAAAACACTACCGAAGTTCGGTTGGGAACCATCATCGAGGATATCGGAGTTTAACATGTCATATGATTAGCTCTTATGAAGAAACTTCTCTCCTTGAACAAACAATTAGTGGCTTTGTGCTAGGAATCCATATGGGATGAAGATGATCAGTCATCAAACCATAGAATACTTCGCACGCAGCATGACCGACGGGATGATTCCAAAGAAACAAAACAAACCTTTCAAATTCATGGCGGCAACTTACATCGATGCATGAATTAGAGGAAGTCACTACTTTCATCCAACATATGCTTCATGAACTAAACACGAAGAATTGCTTACAAAGTTTCCAACACTAGGTTGATGTTCAACATGACCATGGGGAGACAAATGCTCGATGGGCTCAACAACAACTCATCGGAATTTCCATATCACCGACTTCCACCATCATGTGAACACGGTGATAGCATTGGTCGCACTAAAGATGTAATGGTGTATGCTCGAGGGATCAACCACGAGTAAGACAACATTACTAATATCGTTGGTTCTGATTTGACTTGACAATGGCCCATACTCAAGTCAAAGAATTGGTAGACAATAGGTCCAACAACTGATCGAGGACCAATCGATGAAGATATCATCCTTCTTCAACACACACTACACAAGAATATCCCTTGAACGAACTAAGTTAGGCAAGCTTTATCTTCCAACTCTCCAAGTTGTTGTCTAGCTTAACCAACTAGCTCAGGATATCCAACATGTATTCTGGAGAAAGGGTGGTCCAAGAACCAACTTGATCACGAGCTCAACATAATACCAGAAACAACCCGCAACACTTCCAAGAAGATATTTGGAAAGTCACGAACCACCGTATGTTACTAAGCTCGAGAACAATCTTGCTTTTCGGGCAAGACGATATGATCAAATGAGTGAGGACTTGACACAACCTAACTCATCAATCAAGAGTGCACCGTAAATAAGGACTAGGTAGCACGATCAATCTTAGGATGATGGTTTAATAACCAACACGCTAAGAATGAGAATATTGTCCATTTACTACCAAGCAACGAAGTTGCTCGAGTATTGATTTCACACATCACAATTCACTTGGCATTTCCGTTACAACAACACGAACCGAGGAATGAATAATGATAGCAGAGTATCATCAGATCAAGAATTCCTAAGAGGTTGTGCAATTCCATGACACTTTTGACATAAAGATGGTAACACTCAAGGTAGAATGTAACAAAAGCTGAATTATTTTGATCTCATGGATACAACTACTTTGACCCAATCCTAGAAATGGATGAGGTACGAGTTTGTTTCTCCTAGTCATTCCGAATAGAATGGCTTGACGGACCACAAGGATAAATGCATCGATGAACACAATGCAATACACATACCTCTATCAATTGATAGATGAAGGTCGATATCTAAGAGAACAACTCAAAGGAACATATAATTTTCTGAGTTGTGGATGCATGATTAGTATGTCGAAAGAAGTTCAACATTTCTTCCGGATAACCATGCAGTAAAGGTAGAATTAGATTCACAATTATGAATGGAGAACTCCTCAAGAGCACTCTTATCAGTGGATGTTTCGTTCGTAGTATTTGGAAGAAGGAAATACCACGGACCTTGAGGACTATCGCAAGGTTACTAATATCCTAAAGGAACTAGCAAATACTAACATGAGGTAAGTAGGATGAATCTCGGTTCGAACCCGTGAGTAGAATACCTACTACTAAATGGCATCACGGATGCTTTCGAAATGATGGCCGTAATCATCACACCGGGATACAAAAGCATTAAATTACTAGGTGACTTCCTAAACACCTAGGGTCATAATAATAGTCCAACATATATGTCAAGGCAATAAATTACCTCAACTAACCGATTAGTGTGCTTATTCGACCAAAAGGACATCGGAACGGAAGAAAGGATTTGCAAATGCATCGCATATTTAGAGACCTCGATGACTCTGACAAGATAACGGCTGTAAATGCTCAAAATGATTTGAGACATCCGCAAAATGGTGGCATAACCACTCAACAACATCATAACAAGATTCTGAGATCAATAGTTATCATACGTAAATAGTAGGAACTGAATCGGGATTAAAACCAACAATCTTAAAGGTCTATGGATTAGTAACACGCCATCCTATAGATAGATGAGAAGCCTAGTTCTTAAACCTCAGAGAAGAGAAGAGGATGACTCGATCGAAGGCCATGAGGTATAAGGAGTAAAAGAGCCTTACGCTCCCTTCCACAATCAATTCCTTACATAACTAAAGCATTTCTAGACACAACTTCACCAGCTTTGGCTTGGTAATCCTACAGCAGTCGCTCGATACCCAACGTCAGACCCGATCCTAAGTCACATCGATCTAGCATGTAACACATCATATCACTTTATGCCTCACGCACGGTATTTCTACGGTGTCGCTTACCATGGCCCGGACCGCTTATGCCTTTTGGCTCACGATATGATAGTGTCGCTAGCATCCATATGACAAAGAACCCGGCCGACATGGCTAGTCGTGAACCCAAAGCGGCACTAACTCATGGGGACAGCATACATGAATCACATCGAGCATGTCGGTCATCAACGATGAATTTGGCTGTAGCACTGGCTAACAGGACTCGTATCCCGGTCAGAAAGTGCTAGGCAGACTCCAATATCACCGCGCGACATTTCCAAGGACGATATAGGAACGAATGAATCACATGCCGCAATAAGTGTCCAAGTAGTGCTGGGCTAGGACTCGTGAACCTGGCCAGAAGTGACTACTATCGCCGAAGCACTAGACTACATTTCCCCATATGAGAGGCTGCCAAGGATAAACAACTAGTTTGTCGGATCCCACACATACCAAGCATTTCAAACATACACACAATATGCTCAATATGTGTAATACAACATGGCATCACAACATAACTCTACGACTCAAAATATTATTCATTAGGCCCAAGAGCTAGATATTACAAACATGGGTCTCATGACCCAACACTGTGAGCATACAAGTCAAAGCACAAGCGAAGCTAAACATGTCCGGTACGTATAACTACAAATGAAAAGGCTGAGAAGCCTCGACTATCTACAGATCCGCCGAGGCACAAGATCGTAGAAGAGGTAACAAGCTAAACGTCAAGTCCAAGGAACTACTAGCTAGACCGACGCCTTCCGCAAAACAATAAGCAAACGTGAGTACAATTGTACTCAGAAGACTTACATCGTAATCTAATACATATGCATCATTATCAAAAGGTGGTGGAGTTTGACAGCAGAAGCCGCTTTGACTCTAGTGCTATCTGAACTACGATCCAAGTAACTCTTTGAGGTGGCGCACACGAGTCCACATTCACCATCAATACACCACTATGGACCCGCCCTGCTTCCTCACGAAACGCCATCCATAGCACTCACGCTTATCTTGGCGATTTTAGAGTATCCACTTTCACTTGTCTATGAACTATGCAAGGGTCCAAGTTTCATATCCAGGAACCCGCTATTCAATAGATAATGATAACCCGCAGGGGTGTACTTCTTCACACACGCCTCGCCACTTATCGCCCAGACATCGCTATGTACCCGCAACCTTCAAGCGAAGTAGGGAGTCGCCACCACCGACTAACCACACAAGTCTCTCGTCCGTGTTTATCGCCTATTCGGTTCCATCCGCAGGAGATCCGCCGGGTGTCGCCACGGCCCCAAACGATGTGAGCAGGGTTCCAGCCCACCAACCGTGCCACTTGGTACACGTACATCGGTTTAGTCCGTCTCAGCCCAATTGCATCGGGTGCCACTTGGTAGACTACTAACACTACCTACAAACACCGTAAACTAGTTGCAACTCCCGGACAGAGATCAAGTTGATTAATAAGTCGAGAGGGTCGAGTTATCGAACCCAATGTGGTAGTAACTGTCATGGATCACAAACACGTAACTCAGTTCCTGAGGACGCTGCAATGAGACAACCCACCATGTACTCCTACATGGCCTCTCACCGCTACTTTACCAAATCGTGTTCACACACTTAGCTCACACACAAGAGGACATGTTCACCACTTTCCAATTCATTCCCGATGAATCGACCACTCAACTCTAAGCAGAGCAGCATGACAAACAAGCATAAATGAGTAGGCACAACATGGGCTCAAACAACTCCTACTCATGCTAGTGGGTTTCATCTAATTACGTGGAATGACAGTCATGCAAAGGATCAGGTTTCAGCTACCGCAGCAAGTAACAAATGAATCGTTGTTGTCCTAATGCATAAAATAGAGCAGGAGCGAGAGTGGGATTGTATCGAATGAACAAGGGGTTTTGCTTGCCCGGCACTTCTCAAGATAATAGTTCTTCATCGGTGTCATCGAATAATCATCGCTTGGACATCGCTCACCGAGAGGGGACAATTAAAACAAGAGAGAGCAATCAATGCAATGCACATATATGATGCATGATCATGTTAAGGTACTGAATTTACCTAATGCAATAATAATCTGTTAGTTAGTGGATTTCAAACAAGTTGAATTCCAACTCAAAGCTATTTAAATTACCCTAATCATGATTCATCCTATTCAGTGATGTTAACTTGTTCAAACATGCATGATCATGGCATAAACAGATTCTTCATTTTCTGATCATTTTCATATATAAATTATTTCCATCCGAAGTTACGGTTGAATTTATATGATTTTAGAAGTTTAGGATATTTTCGAATTTATGATTTAAATTAATTCCATAGAAGATTACCGCCACCGACGCCGCAGACGCCGTCAACTGGCGCTTCAGGTCAAACCTGACGGGGGGCACACGCCGCTGACTCAGAGCTACAGGATGATGTGGACCGGGTCAACGCCGACTTGTGCCCAGTCACGCCGACACGGGTCCACCTGCATTAGTACTAATCTTAATGTAAATTAAACAATGACTAATTACATGGGGCCCATGTGTGCTGGTCAGGGGTAGTTGCAAGGGCCTGCGATGTCGTGACCCGTGTCAAACCCCGGGTCAAAGGGGTCATCGCCACTGGGCGGTTTGATCATGGCAACAAGTGAGCGCCATGGGTTGCTCCTCCTAGGATAGGCAGCGAGGGCACCAGGAAGCCTTGATCCTGCGATCTAGGGGACCAGCAGGAGGTGTGGGCGGCCGACCACGCAAGGCCGAGTTGGGCATGGCGGCCGGAGCTCGGTGTCCGGCAGCTATGGCCTGAGGAGGAGGTCGGGAAGAGGGAATGCTGGGCGCTGTGGAGGCGGAGGTAGCTCGGGCTCGGGACGCCCGCGACGGCTAATCGAGGCGGCGGCATCATGGGTCCGAGAGGGGAAAGAACGGCGGGCGGCGCCCGGGCCTCTCCGGTTGAGGTGACATGGGACGAGGCGATCGCTGGAGCTTGGGGCGGTTGGAGAGGAGGGAGGGCAGGGTCGTGGGCGAACGGCGATTTGTGGCGACGAGGCCGCCTGTCCGGCGAGAGGAGGGAGCAGAGGAGAGGGAGGCGCCTGAGAGAAGTGAGAGGTCAGGTCGCAGTGGCGACGGGGACTCGGCCCAAGGCCGGGTGAAGCAGTGGTGGAGGTGGCGCGCCAAGCAGGCACGCTGTTGGCCACGCTCACGCCTCATCGGGCGCGAGGAAGACGAAGTGGAGGGGGGCTGTTGGTCAAGGTCACTGGAGTGGGCTGGGAGGGGAGAGAGGTTGGGCCTACTGTGCTGTAGGTGTAAGTGGCCTGGGCCTCCTTCCTCTCTTTATTAATTGTTTTCTGCTTTTCCTATTATGCAGCTTTGTTTTGATCCATTTAAACCCAAATCAATTTTATAAATCCTGAAAATATTCACAAAGCACTTTATGAATTATTTCTATGGCCCACAAATATTTCCAACATTATTTGAGCATTTAAATTATTTATAGTGTTCAAATGCCCAAATTCAAATAGGGTAAGATTTAATTAAAATCCAGAATGACCTATAGGATATGTTCATCATTTTGGAAGAGGCTTTCACCTTTATCCCTTTATCATGAACATTTTCATGTGGCATTTTGGAATTATTGAAATGATTTTATTTGAACCTATTAGAATTCAATTGGTGCTAGGGTTTCAACAATCCCTCATTTCGATTTTCATGGAAATTAACATGATGACATGAATGCCCTAATGCAACTAATGTCGCAATTCTAGGGTGTGACAACTAATTAGTTAAGTAATTAATTAATCTAATTAATTTCATTAATTAAACCAATCACTAATTAAACTAATTAACCATCGTTAATTAAACTGATTAGGTTAATTAGATAACAAAGAGTATGACTAACGGACCCACCTGTTGTTGACTACCAACCCCTGCTGATCGCCGACGCCGCATGACATCATGCCGACGCCATAAATACATTTTTCAATTAATTAATTTAATTAAATTCCGTAAATTAATAAAATCTTTGTAATCATATCTTTTAACCGTAACTTGATTAAAATATTTTCAACATGAAAGTTACTGTAATCCATTTAGACTTAATCCGGATACGCAGTCCGCTCGCCCACCACACACCCCTAACCTATCGAACCTGCAACTTTTCCTCCGCCTCCTCTCCCAAAACCCAAAACACTGGATTATTTTCCTGATGTTTCCCTTAACCAAGACTCATACCACGTTAGGGCACGCCTAGCATCGCTTGGCATGTCATGCATCGATATGCATCTGCTTACTTTGTATTCATTGTTTTTCCCCTCTTCTCCGAGACTACGAGACCGACGCCGCGCCGCCGGCTCGACTACGGTGTTGACGAATCCTCTCTTGCCGAGCAACCAGCAAGCCCCCTTGATCACCAGATATCGCCTACTTTTCTCTATACGCTTGCATTAGAGTAGTGTAGCATGTTACGCTATCTCGTTATACCTATCCCGATGCATAGCCCGCCCTTGTTACTATCGTTGTTACTACCGCAATCCTATATGCTTAGTATAGGATGCTAGTATTCCATCTGGGCCCTACATTCTTGTTCGCCCCTGTGCTATATATCGGGCCGTGATCACTGGAGGTGATCACGGGTATATACTATATACTTATACATGATACATGTGGAGACTAAAGTCGGTCCCGGATGGAGCACCCGAGTGGATCTTGAGGCGAGCGGAGGCAGGTTGAGACCGCCTTAGGAGAGAGGTGGGCCGGCCCTGTCGGCGCTCATGATACTTAACACGCTTAACGAGGTCTTGGTATTTGATCCGAGTTCTACGAGCTTATACGACTAACCATCTACGCTGGAGTAGTTATGGGTATCCCGGCCGTGGTATCACCAAGCACTTGACGTCACACGGAGCGCCACGGATTGGACCGAACGCCTGCTAGGCTAGGTCTGCCTCGCCCCGAACGGCAGGTGCTGCATGGCGGGCCTGCACTCTCGGCTTAGGTTTAGACCGCGGCCTCTCACAGTCCTAGGTGGGTCACGACGTGTTGATCTTCCGCGCCGGCATGACCTGGAAAGTGTGTCCCAAATGGGATCAAGCTGCTGGGTAAGATGGTGCACCCCCAGGAAGTTAATCTATTCAATAGTCGTGATCTTCGTAACAGGACACTTGGAGTTGTACCTTGAGCTTATGACAACTAGAACCGGATACTTGATAAAACACACCTTCCAAGTGCCGAATAACCGGTGGTCGCCTCGCCGTGGATATGAGCAGGGATTGCCGGTAGGATTATTGCTATATGATGTTACTTGAGGACTTCCGTTGTCCTCTTCTCGTCGGTAAGACGGTGTCCGTGGTTTAGTCTTCGCTAAGACTAGCTATCCTCTTATTCTCGCATTCTCAGCTCACCACCGATATGGCCCTTTACACATATATCCATGCATATGTAGTGTAGCTCCTGTTTAAGTAATTTGGATGAGTACTCACGTTGCCTTGTTCCCCTTTCCCTATTCTACTCGATTCGAACTGCACGATGGAGCCTGGAGTCGACGCCACCGCCATGACGACTACTACTCCGAGGTGCTTACTACTACGCAGCTCACCGACGACCACTGTGAGTAGCTAGGAGGATCCTTGCAGAGGCCTGCTCCTCTTCGATCAGATCCCGCTTTGTGCTAGCCATCTTATGGCACCTTGTTTAACTTATGTCCAATTCAGATATTGTTTGCTTCCCTGACTCGCCTATGATCGAGCACTTGTATTCGAGCCCGAGGCCCCGGTTGTATT
>JAHIAM010017617.1:0-13307 GCA_021605205.1 Aegilops longissima | reverse complement strand
TATCCTAGCGCGTTTTCCACGCCAAGGAAAGTCCTATCCCAACGGACGTAAGTCTTCAATTCTTGTATCTTCATAGTTGTAACACCTGGTAACTTTCCATATTTGTAACTCCAACTTTGCCATTTTCGCATTGATATATGATATTCCTCCGTGGTTGGGTTTTCCTTTTGCATTTTGTCCATGTCATGCATTTTATATTATGTCATCATGCATCGATTGGCATAATGGTTCGCCTCATGATTCCAGCATTTTTCCGCTGTCCGCTTTTGCAATCCAAGACTTATCTCCCGCGCCTTTTTACGCTTTTCCGAAAGGGTATTAAACCTTCTCAAATGGACCGAGGTTTGTCTAGTGGCCTTGGTATAACAACCGAGACCACCGTCAAGTTTCGGTCATTTGGAGCTCGTTGGTACTCCAACGGTTAACCGCACCTCGCAAGGCCTCTTAAGTTGCAGCCCAACACCCTCCAAACAGCCCAATAACCCATCTAAGTCACCTCCATGCTCTCCGGCTGCTCGATCACGATCGTGGGCAAAACTACACCTCATTTGGACTCTCCTAGCTCCTCTATGCCTATTTAAACACCTCCCGAATCCGGATCATCCCTTCTCAACCCTAGAAACCCTGGCCCGACCTGCTCAAGCCGGACATTTCAGCCTGCCAACCGGATCCGCCACGGGCCTTCACCATCATGGATCCGCCTGGCCGGCCCGCCTGCTCCCGCGCCCTGTCAAGGCCTGCGCCCAGGCTGCCCCAGCTGCCCTTCCCGCCCCGCCGTGCCGGCTGCTGGGCCCGGCCACATTTCCTCGGCCACGCCTTCCGCCTGACCCCCCAACGACTTCCTCATGCCGCCGGCCACGGCTGCCCACGACGGCCGCCTTGGCCCTCGCTCCTCCTCCAGAGCTCTGCCCACGCAGTCCTGACCGATCCGATCGATCCGGCTCGATCCACGCTTGACTTTCTCCCTCTTTTCCTAAGTCCTTAGATCTTTGTAATTTGCAATTTTCAACATGCTATATCTTCGCATCCGTAGATCCATTTTTCCAGATAATATGTCAAAATGTTCGTCTCAAGAGTAGATCATTTCATTCCATTGCATCATTTTCATTTGAGCTCATCTTGATGCCCGAAATGCTGTTGGAAGAGTGCTATGTGCTGTTAGTTTCTGATTTTATCAGAGTTGCACTTTGTTATTTTTGCCATGATTAATATGTGCACCCTATGAATTTGAGTCCACATGTGTTTTGTAAAATGCCATGCCATCTTTCCAGGGGTATATGCCATGTATTTTTGTGATCTATGTGGTGACTAGCACAAGCATGCAAAGTAGGTGTCCTAATGTTGCTGATTTCAGCCCTGTTTTAGCTGATTTTGATGCCATGTTTCTTGATGATACCGGAGATCTATGCATATTTTGAGATACTTCAGTAAGGGTGTTTTGTAAAGCATGACTTGCTCTATCCATCCATGCCTTTGTTTGCAATTATGGGATGCCATAGCTTGAGTCAATCGAGCTCTACTTTTGCTATCAAATGTTTCCTGGCAGATTGTATAAGTTATTCAATTTTGCCTAGCTTGTTGTGGTTGATCCATATATGCTATGTTAGTGTTCTTGCCATGTATGTCTTCTATGTCATGTCTTCTTGATGTATGTATGCTTAGTTTATCATTTGAGGCTCTGTAGTGAGTGCATTGAGCTTGTAAACATGCCATCTCGTTATCAGTTTTGACATGTCATGTTGCTGAATCTGTTAACTAGACTTTCAATATTGACATGGGTGTTACTATATTTTCTAGTCCTTTTGGCTTATGGTCAGTAAGGGACTTTTGTTCTAGGCTTTGAGTAGATTCATGCCATGCCATGTTTTGCTATTTTAAGTTCCTGTAGCATGTAGTTTTGATGCTCTGAACATTGCAACCTGTTGCTGTTTTTGCCATGTCCAGCCTGTTATTAATGCACTTTTGCCATGCTTGTTTGAACATGTTATGATGTGAACTAGCCGTAGCTCAGTGCTCATCTTTTGTCGAGCATCATTGTAGATCACTGCCATGTGCTTTGTTGATACGTTTGGGTGCAGTAGCTTAATTAATTGTTGCTTGCTAAGTGGCATCATGCTGTTAATGGCAGATTTGCCATTCTTGTTTTGCTTGCCATTTGCAAACCGGCATCCGTTCCGTGATCTTTATATCGATTTCAACCAAATCATCTCATCTTTCCAGTGGCATCTTGGTTTGCAAGTTGATGCCTGGTTCATCATTTACCTTCCGAGCGCATATAAGCATTGCATATCTCATCATGCATATCATGTCATGTTTTGCATCATGTTGATTGTGCATTGCACCGTGATTTATTGTGGTTCCTTTGTTTGTGTTGTTGCTTTGGGTAGAGTCGGAGACGAGTACGTGAACGAGGAGCCTGTTGAGAACGCCGAGGATCAAGCTTTCGACAACTCGAGAACATTGCGCAAGATGACCATACCTCAAATCACTTCTATCTTTGCTATGCTAGTTGCTCCTTTGCTATGCCTATGCTGCATGCCTACCACTTGCTATATCATGCCACCCATATTGCCATGTCAGCCCTTAACCATCCTTTTCCTAGCAAACCGCTGATTGGCTATGTTACCGCTTGCTCACCTCTTATAGCGCTATAGTTGCGGAAGTGAAGTTTGTTCCTTGTTGAACATGGAGATGTTGTTCCTTTTGGAACATGTTTACTTGTTGGGGATATCACAATATATATCTGCTATAATTAATACATCTATATACTTGGTAAAGGGTGGAAGGCCCCTTATGCCGGTGTTTTGTTCCACTTGCCACCCTAGTTTCCGCATACCGTGTTATGTTCCTTGATTTTTGCTCCTTACACGGTTGGGTGATTTATGGGACCCCTTGACAGTTTTTGAATAAGACTCGCCCAAAGGCCCAACATTGGTTTTACCATTTGCCACCAAGCCTTTTCCCCGGTTTTCGGAGCCCGAGGGTCATCTTTATTTTAACCCCCGCCGGTTCCTTCGAAAGGCGGTCCAAACGAGACCGGGGCCACCAGGGAAACCGAGGTTGGTTTTACCCTAGGAGTCTCATCCGGATGTGCCCCGAGAACAGATATGTGCAGCTCCTATCGGGATTTGTCGGCACAATCGGGCTTTGTGGTCTTGTTTTATTGTTCGAAATGTCTTGTAGTCCGGATTCGAGATTGATCGGTCTTCCCGTAGAAGGAATATCCTTCGCTGACCGTGAGAGCTTATAATGGGCTGTTGGGACACCCCGCAGGTAATATCTTTCAAAGCCGTGCCCCGGTTATGAGGCGATGGGAATTTGTTAATGTCCGGAAAACCCAAAGTTGACCTCAAATAAAATACAATCAATCAGGTAACCGGATGGTCTCTTCTCGGAGTCCGGAAGTGAACACGGTGTTGGAGTTATGTCTCGACGAAGTAGTTCAGATCACTTTTGATCGCTACTAGTTTCACGACCGGCTTTGCTTCTCTTTCGCCTTTTTTTAAGTAGCCACCATATATGCTAGTCGCTTGTGCAGCTCCACTTTACTACTGTCCTTCCTATTAGCTTAAATAGTCTTGATCTCGGTGTGAGATTGCGAGTCCCTGACTCAGTACTTCCAAAACAGTTCGGTTCCGATGAGGCCAGCAGGTGATTCAACCGAGCTCAAGGGAGTTCGACGAGGAACGTGGTCGATTATGTGTCTTTCCATGATAAGTGGTGCCCGCTGGGACGATTCGGGATCCGTGTTAGCATTTGGGGTATCTTTTTATTTTGGTTCCGAGTCGGACCTTGAGTGTACTCAATGATGGATGTTTATTTATGTACTGTGAAGTGGCATCGAAGCCAACTATGTATCTTTCCCTTAATTATTACATGGGTTGTGTGAAGATTACCTCACTTTACATTGCTTTCAATGCGGTTATGTTTCTAAGTCGGCCTCACATCGGGAGATATAGGATGGGGCATAAGTTGGTAATGAGCCTTCCCCACTTAGGAGCCCCTACTTGATTGTTTTACGTTGTTGAGTCTAGAATGGAAAATGTTTTGAGTCTTAGGATTTATATATCGGAGAGTAGGATTCTTTTTACTTCCCACCCTTCGCCCTGGTGAGGTTCCGACGAGAGTTTTGACTTTTCTCTCCTCAAATTTCACTAAATTTTTTTAGGATCACGGGTATCTTGAATCGCTCCATGGTTTTGTGACGAGAACATTGTTCTTGGTGCCTCCCATTTAGGGTTGTGGGTTTCCCGGAGTTGAGCTCCGAGGTGTTGTCCCACAATTTTATCGGCAGTTCGAATACCGAGTTTTGCCGACATCGAAATCTCTTTTGTGCGTTGTTGGTGAGATAACCCGATAGCCAAAGATCGTGGGAAAAGGGAGTATTGCCATGACTTGTATAACGGATGTTTTTCAAGGTCGAGGTACACGATTTCCGAGGATTTCTTGGTTTGTTGGGATGGATACAAGGATCTAGGTATTGTTAGTTTGGGTGATATATTTTGTGTCCCGATCCCCAACACCGATTGCATAACCGAAAGTTTCGGAGTTTATAGGTGGGAATTCTAGTAGCTTATGATATTCTTTCCGGGATGTATGATTTGAGATTGGGGTTCAACGCCAGTGGTCCGCCCATTCACCCGATTAAAGGGTCGCGAACGCCTTAAAGAATCCTTGGCTATGCTGATTCGGGACGCCTTGTTAGTCATTCGTGACGCCCCTATACGCGGTCCGTGGGCCCCACCACAACACTTTGAGCGTAAATTCTATCATGTGTTTGTTCCGCTCATTCTAGAAGCCAACCTTTTGTTTTCGGATATTCGATTTGTTTCTAAGATGATGTTGTTTCCATATCTTTATCTAAGTGGCTTCACCTTAATGGAGTGTGATGATTAACTTTGAATTCATTCGCTCATTCTTGTTCAATGTTTATTGTGAAGACTATATGTTGCAATTTCTATCCGCTGATTCTACTTATCATTTGTCTATCAAAGGACTAACGGATGTCACCCTTCAGATGGCTCCGCCAACGCCTAATCCGGATCGCAATGATGGGGATCACCAACCTCCACCTCCACCTCCACCTCCGCCTCCGAGGCCCCGGCAAGCTATCATGGCAGCCACCAATGCCAATGCTCGATGATTTTGCAGCTCTTGCAAGAACGCATCGGGGCAAGGCAATCAAGGCAATCAAGGCAATCAAGGTCCAACAATCAGCCACACTTTGCTACTTCCACCGCCTCGCTAATCAGCCAAGTCTTTCAGCTTCGTGTTGAGGCAACAGACCCGATGATTGGTTAGTGGACATCTGCAAGCACTTTGACGAGAATGTCGACCGAGGACTTTGTCAAGTTTGCATCGCTTCAACTCAAGGATCAAGCTGCTGAGTGGTTCCAAAGAATACAAAGATTCCAGAGGAGGTCGGTAACCGATGAGTTCCGCCGATTTCCGAGCTCATCACATTCAAAGTGTTGTTGAGAGCAAGCTGAGGAGTTCCCAATCTCAAGAGGCAACATGTCTGTCTATCAATACAATATCCAGTTCCAAGCCGCTTTTGCTAAGCAAGACGACGATGAAAGGAGTATGATCTATCCCGAGGTGGTCCGAGAGAAGATCTGCAATTACCTCTTGTGTTTGAGCCATAAGTATGATGATTTCTACAACATGGCTCAAGCAAGAAGTGCCCACTAAATGGAGGCTTCTAAGAAGAGAATCAGATGCATTCAGCCTCCCTTCCTCAAGTGGCAGCCGCAAAGAAGTTTTCCCCCTCCTCCGTCCCACCTTACCAAAGAAGAAAGGTGGCCGGGATCTTCCCACCCACCCAACCCAAGCTATCGTAACAAGTCTAATTTCAAGCTCCAAGGTCAAGTTCCACCACCGTCCGCTCGAGGTCACTTGCAACAAGTGTCCCAAGGGGTCACTATGCAAAGTTTCAACCGAGGCGCCTTCCGCCCCTCCTCCGTGAAATCTTCCAGAATGCAAAGGGTCAAGCATAATCCAAAGTATGCCAAGGTCAATATGATGAATGCAGCTCAAGCAGGATCTTCATGTGATAATGGGTAATCTCTCGCTAATGATATTCCCGCAAAAGTCTTATTTGATATTGCATCGATTCTTTCATGTCAATCCTTTTGCATGCAAATGTTGAAAGAGATTTCTCCAAAGTTATGCAAGTTTTTCTCCCAAGGCTTATGAATTTAGTTTGGTTGTTTAATTTTCTATCAAAGATTATGATTTCTTTTAAACCAATTGTTCTTGGTGACCGGATATTGATCTTATTTCAATGGATCGGTTTCAGACAAAGCTCCTTGATTGTGCTGTGGAAATTCAATTGACTCATTCTTCTAATGATGTGATC
The DNA here is from genome assembly GCA_021605205.1 of Aegilops longissima. Taxonomy (NCBI): domain Eukaryota; kingdom Viridiplantae; phylum Streptophyta; class Magnoliopsida; order Poales; family Poaceae; genus Aegilops; species Aegilops longissima. The sequence continues at coordinate 6,949 of JAHIAM010017617.1, read as the reverse complement.
ATTATGCCTCTCGTGATGAAACCATTCGGTTGTTTTCTCTCAATGAGAAGGGCGAAGAATGCCTTCTCGATTCCAAGCGAGTACCAAGATGTCTTTCCAAGAGTTCCGGATGCCTCCTCATCGCCGCTTGAGTTCGTATCGATCTTGAGCCCGCATCAACCCCGTTTGCCAAGGCCCATGCTTGGACCCGATGAGCTGAAGGAATTGAAGAAGCTCGATGAACAAGAGCGTTGGTTTGATCGACCGAAGTTCATCTCCTTTGGGTTGTGGTGTTCTTTTGTCCGAAGAAGGATGGCACGGACCGACTTTTGCGCCAATTACCCATTGAATAAGAAGACAATCAAGAACAAGTATCCACTTCCCAACATCAATGAGCTTTTCGAGCAACTCAAAGGTGCTACTTGTTCTCCAAGCTTGACCCAGATGGGGTATCATCGACCGATTCGTGAACAAGATATTCCCAAGACAAGATTCGTAAAAGCTTTGGTTCTTATGAATATACCGTCATGTCTTTCGCCTGCCAATGCTCCTCCAACTTTCTCTCGATGATGAACTTCATATTCAACCCCTACACCAATGAATTCGCCTTGGTCTATCTTGATGATATTTTGGTCTTCCAAGAATAAGAAGGATCATGCCAAACATTTGGATTGGTGCTAGACAAGCTCGAGAGTATCAATTCTATGCTAAGTTCTCCAAATGTGAATTTTGGCTTGATGAAGTGCTTTATCTTGGTCATATCATCTCCCTAAGGGTATCCTTGTTGATCCCGAGAAGGTGTCCGCAATTGTGAATTGGGAACCTCTCGTAATGTCAAGCAGTTCCCAGTTTCTTTGGTCTTGGTTATTGTCAAGATTCCTGGAGAACTTCTCCAAGATTGCAAAGCCTCTTTCCAACCTTTCCGTAAGCATGTGAAGTATGTCCGGTCTCCCAGTGTGACGTTGTTTCAATACCCTCAAAGAGAAACTCCACAGCCCCCTGCTCGACTCCTCCCGATGAATCCAAGCCATATGAAGTTTTTCGTGATGCTTCTCTTCAAGGTCTCTTGCGTGTTAATGCAAGAGAAGAGAGTTGTGGCTTATACCTCTCGCCAATTGAAGCTCAACGAGAAGAACTACCCCACCACGATCTTGAGTTGGGGCAGCTTGTCCATGCATTGATTACGGAGACATCTCTTGTTGGGAAGGAAAGTGGACATTTTCACCGATCACAAGAGTCTCAAGTACATCTTCACCAGCCCAACCTCAACCTCGTGCAGACTATGGGTCAAATGATTCAAGAGTACAACCCAAGTATTGAGTATACCCGGCAAAGCCAATGTCATTGCAGATGCTTTGAGCAGGAAAGCTTATCGCAACACCTAATCCTCAAGCCCTTTCAACCGGATTCTCGTGGAATCTTTCCGCAAGCTGAATCTTCGTTGTTCCTCAAGGCTTTCTTTGCCAACCTCATAGTATCTCCTACTTTGGAAGATCAGATTGTGAGGCTCAACTTCGGATACCATGGTGAAGAAAGTGAAACGTGGTATCGACAAGGGCATTTAAGTACAAGTGCTTCCCGTTGATGACAAAGACACTTTTTTGAGGACCGGATTGTGGTTCCTAAGGGTGATCCGGAAAAGTCATTATGAACGAGGCTCACAATTCGCTTTATCCATTCATCCCCGAAGTACGAAGATGTACCATGACCTCAAGCAATATATTGGTGGACTCGAATGAAAGAAATTGCTCAATTGTGAATGAGTGTGATGTCTGCAAAGAGTGAAAGTAACACCAAAGACCAGGGTCTCCTCCAACCTCTTGCTATTCCCGAATGGAAGTTTGATCATATTGAAATGGACTTTGGACGGCTTTCCAAAGTCCAAGCGTGGAAATGATGCTATCTTCGTTGTCATTGAAAGCTTACTAAAGTGGCTCATTTTCTTCCTATCAAAGAATCCATCAGAGCCCGGCGAGCTATACACCTGGATTGTTCTTGCACGGCATTCCACAAGTGATCTCTTCGACGTGGCATCTTTACCTCCAAGTTTTGGGATTCTTTTCGAAGGCCATGGGCACCAACATTCGCTTCAAAGACACTTTCCATCCTCAAACAAGTGGCCAAGTTGAGCGAGTAAATCAAACCTTGAAGATATGCTCGGGCTTGTGTCATTTCCTTCATGAAGTGGGAAGATTGTCTTCCATATGCCGAAGTTCTTTACAACAACAGCTTCGTTTAGTTCGCAAGGCCCCATTCAAATTTTCTTGGCGAAAGTGCCGACTCTCAATTGGTCGAGACAGTGAACGCCAATTTTGGCAATGACTTGATCCGTAGTAAGAAATGTGCAAGTCATTCGTGAGAATTCAAAGCCGCAATCGCCCAAGAGCTATTATGATGATAAGCACCTGATGTGACTTTTGAAATCGGAGACCATGTCTACCCCGCCTCTCCAATGAAAGGTCCCGCCGATCAAAGGGAAGCTTCCCCTAGATACGGGGTCCTTTCAAGATCATTGGGAAAAGAGGCGATCTCCCATCAACTTGAGCTTCCATCCAACTTTGCAAACGCACGATGTGTTTCACGGTCACAGCCGCAAGTGCTTCAAGACTTCAACGCACTATCAACTTCAAGAGATTGACCTTCAAGAAGATCTCTTATCATGAGCACCCTGCTTTATTCTTGGAAACCGAGCGCAAGACTCGCAACAAGTCAATCAAATTCTGAAAGTGAAGTGGTCACACCATTCAAAGAAGCTACCGGGGCGCGAGGATCACCTCCGCTCGAGTATCCGGAGTTTTCCACCTAGATCTCGGACGAGATCCTCTTGTAGTGGTGGAGGTTGTAACACCCCAAGTAACTTTCCATATTTGTAACTCCAACTCTTGCCATTTTATTGAATATGATATTCCTCCGTGGTTGGGTTTTCCTTTTTGCATTTTGTCCTGTCATGCATTTTATATTATGTCATTGCATCGATTTGCATACGGTTCGCCCCATGATTCCAGCATTTTTCCGCTGTCCGCTTTGCAATCCCACTTATCTCCCCGGCCCTTTTATTTTTCCGGGGTATTAAACCTTCTCAAATGGACCGAGGTTTGTCTAGTGGCCTTTATAAAACCGGAGACCACCGGTCAAGTTTCGGTCATTTGAGCTGCTTGGTACTCCAACGGTTAACCGGACTCAAAGGCCTTTTTTGTTGCAGCCCAACACCCTCCAAACAGCCCAATAACCCATCTAAGTCACCTCCATGCCTCGTCCGATCACGATCGTGGGGAAAACTACACCTCATTTGACTCTCCTAGCTCCTCTATGCCTATTTAAACACCTCCCAACCGGATCATCCCCCCAAACCCTAGAAACGCTTCACCAAACACGCCCGCCAGCGCCGACATTTGCCCACCTTAACGATCCGCCACGGGTTTTCCCCCGCCCATCACGCTGCGCTCGCTTTGGGCTCCGGGCCCCTTCCTGGCCCGCCGCCCCCCTGGCCCCCGCTGGCCACAGCCACGCCCCCCCCGGGGGCGGCCACCCCCTCACGCCTCCCCTGGGCCCGGCCCGCCACGGCCCGATTTTCCGCCCGGCCACGGGCTGGGCCGGGTACCCTCCCCCCCTCCCCGGGACTAAAGGCCCCAGCACCGATCCGATCATCCGCCTATCCACGCCGGGATTTTCTTCCCTCTTTTCCTAAGTCCAATCTTTGAATTTGCAATTTTAACATGCTTATTTCGATCCGAGTCCATTTTTCGGATAATATGTCAAAATGTTCGCCTCAAGAGTAGATCATTTCATTCCATTGCATCATTTTCATTTGAGCTCATCTTGATGCCCGAAATGTTTGGAAGAGTGCTATGTGCTGTTAGTTTCTGATTTTATCAGAGTTGCACTTTTGTTATTTTTGCCATGATTAATATGTGCACCCTATGAATTTGAGTCCCACATGTGTTTTAAAATGCCATGCCATCTTTCCAGGGTATATGCCATGTATTTTTGTGATCTATGTGGTGACTAGCACAAGCATGCAAAGTAGGTGTCCTAATGTTGCTGATTTCAGCCCTGTTTTAGCTGATTTTGATGCCATGTTTGCTTGATGATACCGAGAGATCTATGCATATTTTGAGATACTTCAGTAAGGGTGTTTTGTAAAGCATGACTTGCTCTATCCATCCATGCCTTTGTTTGCAATTATGGGATGCCATAGCTTGAGTCAATCGAGCTCTACTTTTGCTACCAAATGTTTCCTGGCAGATTGTATACTGTTATTCAATTTTGCCTAGTTGTTGTGGTTGATCCAATATGCTATGTTATGTTCTTGCCATGTATGTCTTCTATGTCATGTCTTCTTGATGTATGTATGCTTAGTTTATCATTTGAGGCTCTGTAGTGAGTGCATTGAGCTTGTAAACATGCCATCTCGTTATCAGTTTTTGACATGTCAAGTTGTTGAATCTGTTAACTAGACTTTCAATATTGACATGGGTGTTACTATATTTTCTAGTCCTTTTGGCTTATGGTCAGTAAGGGACTTTTGTTCTAGGCTTTGAGTAGATTCATGCCATGCCATGTTTTGCTATTTTAAGTTCCTGTAGCATGTAGTTTTGATGCTCTGAACATTGCAACCTGTTGCTGTTTTTGCCATGTCCAGCCTGTTATTAATGCACTTTTGCCATGCTTGTTTGAACATGTTATGATGTGAACTAGCCGTAGCTCAGTGCTCATCTTTTGTCGAGCATCATGTGTAGATCACTGCCATGTGCTTTGTTGATACGTTTGGGTGCAGTAGCTTAATTAATTGTTGCTTGCTAGTGGCATCATGCTGTTAATGGCAGATTTGCGCCATTCTTGTTTTGTTTGCCATTTGCAAACCGCATCCGTTCCGTGATCTTTATATCGATTTCAACCAAATCATCTCATCTTTCCAGTGGCATACTTGGTTTGCCGTTGATGCCTGGTTCATCATTTACCTTCCGGAGCGCAATAAGCATTGCATATCCATCATGCATATCGTCATGTTTTGCATCATGTTGATTGTGCATTGCACCGTGATTTATTGTGGTTCCTTTGTTTGTGTTGTTGCTTTGGGTAGAGTCGGAGACAGTACGTGAACGAGGAGCCTGTTGAGAACGCCGAGGATCAAGCTTTCGACAACTCGAGAACATTGCGTGCAAGATGACCATACCTCGAAATCACTTCTATCTTTGCTATGCTAGTTGCTCGCTTTGCTATGCCTATGCTGCATGCCTACCACTTGCTATATCATGCCACCCATATTGCCATGTCAGCCCCTAACCATCCTTTTCCTAGCAAACCGCTGATTGGCTATGTTACCGCTTTGCTGCCCTCTTATAGCGCTAGTTGCGTGAAGCTGAAGTTTGTTCCTTGTTGAACATGGAGATGTTGTTCTTTTGGAACATGTTTACTTGTTGGGGATATCACAATATATATCTGCTATAATTAATACATCTATATACTTGGTAAAGGGTGGAAGGCTCGCCTTATGCCCGGTGTTTTGTTCCACTCTTGCCACCCTAGTTTCCGCTATACCGTGTTATGTTCCTTGATTTTTGCTCTTACACGGTTGGGTGATTTATGGGACCCCTTGAAGTTCCTTGAATAAGACTCGCCCAAAGAAGCCCAACATTGGTTTTACCATTTGCCACCTAAGTTTTTCCCCGGTTTTCGCGAGCCCGAGGGTCATCTTTTATTTTAACCCCCCGACCAGTGTTCTTCGAGTGCTGGTCCAAACGGTAGATCCGGGCCACCACGGGAAACTCGAGGTTGGTTTTACTCGTAGGATGTCTCATCCGGATGTGCCCGAGAACGAGATATGTGCAGCTCCTATCGGGATTTGTCGGCACAATCGGGCGGCTTTGCTGGTCTTGTTTTATTGTTCAAATGTCTTGTAGTCCGGGATTCCGAGATTGATCGGGTCTTCCCGAGAAGGAATATCCGCGACCGTGAGAGCTTATAATGGGCTGTTGGGACACCCCGCAGGTAATATCTTTCAAAGCCGTGCCCGGTTATGAGGCGATGGGAATTTGTTAATGTCCGTTGTAAAAACCCAAAGTTGATCTCAAATAAAATACACATCAATCAAGGTGTAACCGGATGGTCTCTTCTCGGAGTCCGGAAGTGAACACGGTGTTGGAGTTATGTCTGACGAAGTAGTTCAGATCACTTCTTGATCGCTACTAGTTTCACAAGCGTTTTGCTTTCTTCTCGCCTCTTTTGCAAGTAGCCACCATATATGCTAGTCGCTGTGCAGCTCCACTTTACTACTCTGTCCTTCCTATTAGCTTAAATAGTCTTGATCTCGGGTGTGAGATTGCTGAGTCCCCGTGACTCACGGATACTTCCAAAACAGTTGCAGGTTCCGATGAGGCCAGGTGTGATTCAACCGAGCTCAAGGGGAGTTCGACGAGGAACGTGGTCGTTACTTATGTGTCTTTTCCAGATGATCAGAGTGGTGCCTTGGGACGATTCGGGATCCGTTAGCATTTGGGGTATCTTCTTTATTTTGGTTCCGAGTCGGACCTTGAGTGTACTCAATGATGGATGTTTATTTATGTATCGTGAAGTGGCGAATCGAAGCCAACTATGTATCTTTCCTTAATTATTACATGGGTTGTGTGAAGATTACCTCACTTATCATAGCTTTCAATGCGTTATGTTTCTAAGTCGTGCTCGACACCGGGAGATATAGCCGCATCGGGCGATAATAGTCTTGGAGTCCGCCAAAGATGATAGTTCGCTATCCGACACCCCTAGTCCAGACTCCTCAAAGGGAATCTGGAGCAAGGCAAAGAAAAGACCAAGTCCGCCCGGCCACCTTTTTCAAAGGATTTGCCCGAGGCTGGGGGGAGAAATAATCAATCGCCACGGACCCAAGGCCACAGCCTATTGGGGTCCGCGGCCCGACTTGCCCCTTCGCCTCTGGCCAAGTCCGGGCGCACTTTGGGCCCGGGGCCCCAAC
>JAHIAM010017615.1:0-22076 GCA_021605205.1 Aegilops longissima | reverse complement strand
AAGGAATTGAAGAAAACTCGATGAACAAGAGCGCGGTTTGATCGACCGAGTTCATCTCCTTGGGGTTGTGGTGTTTTTTGTTCAAGAAGGATGGCACGGACCGATTTTGCGCCGACACCCCATTGAATAAGAAGACTATCAAGAACAAGTATCCACTTCCCAAATCAATGAGCTTTTCGAGCAACTCAAAGGTGCTAAAGTGTTCTCCAAGCTTGACCTTCGATGGGTTATCATCGATTCGATTCGTGAACAAGATATTCCCAAGACAGATTCGTAACAAGCTTTGGTTCTTATGAATATACCGTTATGTCTTTCGCCTTGTCAATGCTCCTCCAACATTCTCTCTGATGATGAACTTCATCTTCAACCCCTACACCAATGAATTGCCTTGGTCTATCTTGATGATATTTTGGTCTTCTCCAAGAATAAGAAGGATCATGCCAAACATTTGCGATTGGTGCTAGACAAGCTCGAGAGCATCAATTTATGCTAGTTCTCCAAATGTGAATTTTGGCTTGATGAAGTGCTTTATCTTGGTCATATCATCTCCGCCAAGGGCATCGCTGTTAATCCCGAGAAGGTGTCCGTAGCTTGTGAATTGGGAACCTCCTCGATCGTCAAGCGCTCGCAGTTTTCTTGGTCTTGCAAGCTATTGTCAAGATTCGTTGAGAATTTCTCCAAGATTGCAAAGCCTCTTTCCAACCTCCTCCGTAAGCATGTAAGTATGTCGTCTCCCGAGTGTGACGTTGCTTTCAATACTCTCAAAGAGAAACTCGCACAGCTCCCTGCCTTGACTCCTCCCGATGAATCCAAGCCATTCAAGTTTTCTGTGATGCTTCTCTTCAAGGTCTCGTGCTGTGTTAATGCAAGAGAAGAGAGTTGTGGCTTATACCTCTCGCACCGAAGCTCAACGAAAAGAACTACCCCACTCACGATCTTAGTTATGCAGTTGTCCATGCATTGATAACATGGAGACATCTCTTGTTGGGAAGGAAAGTGGACATTTTCACCGATCACAAGAGTCTCAAGTATATCTTCACTCAGCCCAACCTCAACCTCAGAGACTCGATGGGTCGAAATGATTCAAGAGTACAACCAAGTATTGAATATACTCCGCAAGGCCAATGTCATTGCAGATGCTTTGAGCAGGAAGGCTTATTGCAACAGCTTTAATCCTCAAGCCCTTCCAACCGGATCTCTGTGAAGCTTCCGCAAGCTGAATCTTCAAGTTGTTCTCAAGGTTTTCTTGCCAACCTCATAGTCTCTCCTACTTTGGAAGATCAGATTCGTGAGGCTCAACTTCGGATACCATGGTGAAAAGGTGAAACATGGTATCGATAAGGGCATTTCCAAATACAAGTGCTTCCACATTGATGACAAAGATACTTTTTCTTCGAGGACCGGATTGTGGTTCCTAAGGGTGATCTCGAGAAAAGTCATTATGAACGAGGCACACAATTCGCTTCTATCCATTCATCCCGAAGTACGAAGATGTACCAGACCTCAAGCAATATATTGGTGGACTCAATGAAGCGAGAAATTGCTCAATTCGTAATGAATGTGATGTCTGCAAGAGTGAAAGGTAACACCAAAGACCAGCTGGTCTCCTCCAACCTCTTGCTATTCCGAATGGAAGTTTGATCATATCGAGATGGACTTCGGACTGGTTTTCCAAAGTCCAAGAGTGGAAATGATGCTATCTTCATTGTCATTGACAAGCTTACTAAAGTGGCTCATTTTCTTCCAATCAAAGAATCTATCACAGAGCCAGCTTGGCTGAGCTATACACCTCCGTGATTGTCTCCTTGCACGCCATTCCACAAGTGATCTCTTCGCATCTGGCAAGCATCTTTACCTCCAAGTTTTGGGATTCTTTTCAAGGCCATGGGCACCAACATTCGCTTTCAAAGACAGCTTTCCATCCTCAAACAAGTGGCCAAGTTGAGCGAGTAAATCAAATCCTTGAAGATATGCTCGGGCTTGTGTCATTTCCTTCGTATGAAGTGGGAAGATTGTCTTCCATATGCCGAAGTTCTCCTACAACAACAGCTTCCAGCTTAGTTCGGCAAGGCCCCATTCAAAATTTCTATGGCGTAAAGTGCCGATCTCTCAATTGGTCCGAGAGTGAACGCCAACTTCTTGGCAATGACTTGATCACGTAGTAAGAAATGCAAAGTCATTCGTGAGAATCTCAAAGCCGCGCAATCGCGCCTAAGAGCTATTATGATGATAAGCACCGGATGTGGCTTTTGAAATCGGAGACCATGTTTACCTCCGCTCTCCAATGAAAGGCACTGCCGCTCGGTATCAAAGGGAAGCTTGCCCCTAGATACGGGTCCTTTCAAGATCATTGGCAAAAGAGGCGATCTCGCCTATCAACTTGAGCTTCCTCCAACTTCGCAAATGCATGATGTGTTTCACGTGTCACAGCTTCGCAAGTGCTTCAAGACTCCTGAACGCACTATCAACTTCAAGAAATTGACCTTCAAGAAGATCTCTTATCATGAGCACCCTGCTGTTATTCTTGAAGAAACCGAGCGCAAGACTCGCAACAAGTCAATCAAATTCTGAAAGTGAAGTGGTCACACCATTCACCGTGAAGCCACCGGAGCGCGAGGATCACCTCCGTCCGAATATCCGAGTTCTTTTCAGTCCTAGATCTCGGACGAGATCCTCTGTAGTGGTGGAGTGTTGTAACACCCGAAGTAACTTTCCATATTTGTAACTCCAACTCTTGCCATTTTCGCATTGTGATATGATATTCTCCGTGGTTGGGTTTTTCTTCATTTTGCATTTTGTCCATGTCATGCATTTTATATCATGTCATCACATGCATCGATTTGCATACGTGTTCGCCTCATGATTCCAGCATTTTTCCCGTGTCCGCTTTTGCAATCCCGCACTCCTATCTCCCCGCGCCCCTTTTACGCTTTTTCCATGAGCGGTACTAAACTTTCTGAATGGACCGAGGTTTGTCATGTTGCCTTTGGTATACCACCGTAGACCACCGTCAAGTTTCGGTCATTTGAGCTCGCTTGGTACTCCAACGGTTAACCTGACTCTCGAAAGGCCTCTTTTAAGTTGCAGCCCAACACCACTTGAAAATAGTCCAATAACCCATCTAAGTCGCCCATGCTCTCCGTCGCTCGATCACGATCGTGGCTAAAACTACACCTCATTTGACTCTCCTAGCTCCTCTATGCCTATTTAAGCACCCCCATTCCAAATCCCGGTCTCTTCCTCCCAACCCTAAAATCGCTCCTCACCGGACACGCCCACGCACGACGGTCCCACAGACTCAAGAGCTACATCGGCGTCACAGCCACGCGGCGCCAGACCTGGCCCAGCCGTCCTGGCCCGGCTCCACGCCGCTGGTACCTGGCCCGGCTGTTCCTCCGCTGCGGCTTATGCGACGTACAAGGCCAGTGGCTGTGCTCCGCCATCATGGCCCCGGCCTGCCACCGCTCCACCTGCCCTGCCGCCCCTGCGCCCTGCGCCGCCGCCTGCGCCTCAGCTCGTGCCCACTGCCTGTTCCTGGCCCGCCGGATCCGGCGAGGGCCGCCGACCCGCTCCCGACCCGCCTCTTCTCCTCTCCGGCGAGGAGTCAAGGCCGCCGCCATCGAGCCGGGCCTGTCAGACCCCGATCCTAAGTCACACCGATCTAGCATGTAACACATCATATCACTTTGCGCCTCACGACGGTATTCTACGGTGTCGCTTACCATGGCCCGGACCGCTTTATGCTTTTGGCTCACGATATGATAGTGTCGCTAGCATCCATATGACAAAGAACCCGGCCGACATGGCTAGTCGTGAACCCAAAGCGGCGCTTAACCTATGGGGACAGCATACATGAATCACATCGAGCATGTCGGCCATCAACGTATGTATTCGGCTGTAGCACTGGCTAACAGACTCGATCCCGGTCAGAAAGGTGCTAGGCAGACTCAATAACACCAGGTGACATTTCCAAGGGATGTATATAGGAACGGCGAAACACATGCCGCCAGTCAAGTGTCCAAGGTAGTGCTGGGCTAGGTGACTCGTGAACCGGCTAGAAGCGACTACTATCGCCGGAGGCACGAGACTACATTTCCCATATGAGAGGCTGCCAAGGATAAACAACTAGTTTGTCGGATCCCACACATACTAAGCATTTCAAACATACACACAATATGCTCAATATGTGCAAATACGACGTGGCATCACAACATAACTCTACGACTCAAATATTATACATTAGGCCCGGGAGCGAGATATTACAAACATGGGTCTCATGACCCAACACTCAGAGCATACAAGTCAAAGCACAAGCGAAGCTAATCACGCCCGAGTACGCATAACTATAAATGAAAAAGGCCGAGAAGCTCGACTATCTACCGATCCTCGCCAAGGCACAAGATCGAGCGAGGTAGCAAGCTAAACGTCAAGTCCAAGCGAACTACTAGCGAGACCGACGCCTCTCGCAAAACATAAAATAAGCAAACGTGAGTACAATTGTACTCAGCAAGACTTACATCGTAACTAACTACATATGCATCATTATCAAAAGGTGGTGGAGTTTGACGCAGAAGCCAGCTTTGACTCGTGGCTATCCCGAACTACGATCGCAAGTAACTCTTTTGAGGTGGGCATACACGAGTCCACATATTCACCATATCAATACACCACTATGGATCCGCCCCGCCTCACCACGAGAAACGCCATCCATAGCACTCACACTTATCTATGCGATTTTAGAGTATCCACTTTCACTTGTCTATGAACTATGCAAGGTCCAAGTTTCCATATCCGAGGAATCCGCTATTCAATAGATAATGATAACCCCTGCAGGGTGTACTTCTTCACACACGCCTCGCCACTTACCGCCTCAGACACGCCATGTACCTCGCAACCTTCAAGCGAAGCCGGGCGAGGGAGTCGGCCACGACCGACTAACCACACAAGTCTCTCGCCCAGGTTTATCGCCTATTCGGTTCCATCCGCAAGGAGATCCGCCGGGTGTCGCCACGGCCCCAAACGATGTGAGCAGGGTTCCAAGCTCACCAACCGGTGCCACTTGGTACACTGTACATCGTGCCTAGTCTCGTCCCAAGCCCACCTGCACTGGTGCCACTTGGTAGACTACTAACACTACCTACAAACACCAGAAACTAGTTGCAACTCCCGGACAGAGATCGAGTTGATTAATAAGTCGAGAGGGTCGAAAGTTACGAACCCAATGTGTGGTAGTAACTGCTCATGGATCACAAACACGTAACTCAGTTCCTCGAGGACGGCTGCAATGAGACAACCCACCATGTACTCCTACATGGCCTCTCACCGCTACTTTTACCAAATCGTGTTCACATACTTAGCTCACACACAAGAGGACATGTTCACCACTTTCCAATTCATTCCCGATGAATCGACCCACTCAACTCTAAGCAAGAGTGCATGACAAACAAGCATAAATGAGTAGGCACAACATGGGCTCAAACAACTCCTACTCATGCTAGTGGGTTTCATCTAATTATCGTGGAATGACAGTCATGCAAAGGATCAAGGGGTTCAGCTACCGCAGCAAGTAACAGCTGAATCGTTGTTGTCCTAATGCAATAAAATAGAGCAGGAGCAGAGAGTGGGATTGTATCGAATGCACAAGGGGTTTTGCTTGCTCGCACTTCAAGATAATAGTTCTTCATCGGTGTCATCGATCAATCATCGCTTGACATCGCTCACCGGAGGGATAATTACCGCAATAAGAGAGAACACAATCAATGCAATGCACATTCACATGAATGACATGTCATATTAAGGTACTGAATTTACCTAATGCAATAATAATCCGTTAGTTGGAGGAATTCAAACAAAGTTGAATTCCAACTCAAAATGCTATTTCATAAGTTACCCTAATCATGATTCATCCTATTCAGTGATGTTAACTTGTTTAAACATGCATGATCATGGCATAAACAGATTCTTCATATTTTTCTGATCATTTTCATATATAAATTATTTCCATCCGAAGTTACGGTTGAATTTATATGATTTTTAGAAGTTTAGAGTATTTTTCAAATTTACTGAATTAAATTAAATCTAGAAAATATATATTATGCTCACCGACGCTGGCAGGACGCAGCGTCAACGGGCGCTGTCCAGAATCAAACCTCGACGCTGGGACCCACCGGTCAGCGCTAACTAATTAACCTAACCCATTAACACTAACTCGATTTAGCACGCAGGGGCCCGCATGTCGTGAGGAGAGGGAGGTCAAACCAGTAGGGTCAACCCACGCCGGTCACGATCACAAGGCGCAAGGTAGCCGGGCAACACGCGCGGCGCAAGTGCAGATATTATTCGCCACCAAAAGGGCCGGGAGAGTACCCATGGACAGCCGAGAATGCGCCGAGGTTCTTGGTGGGGTTAGCTGGGTCGGGCGGCTGCAGTCGCCGGAGTGGAGCCCGGGCGCGCCGGAGTTCGCCAAGGGCGGCCAGTGTTGTGGCTCGAGGGAAGTGGACGGAGGTGCTAGGCAGCACCTAGAGGGCAGCGGAGGCGCTGGAGCTGCTAGGCGAGGCAGAGGCGCCGGGACGGGAGCTCGACCGCCATGGCGGACGGCGGCTGATCAAGGGCGTGCGCACAGGGCACGTGGAGAGAGGGGATGAGGGAGAAGACCTGGGGCTCACTGTGGTTGCAGGAGGCCGCCGGTGAGCTGGGTGGGCACCGGAGCCGTGAATTTACGACGGCGACCAAGGGTCCGAGAGGGGAAATGGTGGGGGCGGCGCTGGGTGCTCCAAGGCCGGGGTTTGGTGAGGAGGAGGAGAGGGCTAGGCGGAGGCCATGGACATGTCGGCAGCGACGGGAGGGCCGTGGCCACGCGGGAGCGCGGCCTCGTATGCTCGTGAAGAGAGGAGAGAGAGCTCCAGGGAAGGGAGGGACGAGAGAGCGAGAGGTGCGGGTGGCTGCGTATGCCTCCGGGTAGCCAGACGAGGAGGGGAGAGGCCAGGCAGGGTGGAGGTGAGCATGCAAGGGGCGACACGCCAGAATCCTCCTTCCGCCACCGGGCAGAGGTAGGTGACAAGCGAAGCACTGTGGGTCACACCAAGGCTCGCCAGCAAGCAGGGGGGGAAGGAAGGTTCGGTGGCTCCAGGAGGCTGTAAGGGCTTTTACCTAATTTGTTTCCTTTTCTATTTTTCTCGACATTTGTTTTGATTTATTTAAAATACCAAACTAATTTATTTAATTATGCCAATTTTTGCAGAGCTTACTATATTATTCCGTAGCTCCCAACAAAAGGGCACAATTTTGGACAATATTTTATATATATAGTAATATATATCCAAGGCAAATATTTATCAGATAATTCCAAATGCCCAAAATAAATACTTATGGGATCCTAGAAATATTGGTTAGATTGTTAACTCGTCCAATATTTTCGAGGGCCACATGAGCATTTTCTGGACCCTTTTGGAGCGATTTTATTTAGGTCATTTCCAAAAGTGATTCTGAGGGTTTCAAATCCTCATTTCAATTTTCATGGAATTAACATGATGACATGAATGCCTTAATGCAACTAATGTCAAGCAATTTAGGATGTGATAACTCACCCCTCACTAAACAAGAATCTCGCCAGATTCAAGACGGAGGTAAGAGGAAAAGGAGGTCACAACTATTACAATCTTCATGATCCATTTTTTCTCTCAAGATGTTGATTCACTCCATCATCTTGGTCTTGACGCTTCGAGATCTTCACCCCGACACGGTCAACAGAGAAGGGGAAAACCTTACATTCGGATCTTTAATGAAGATCGTAGACATGATCAACATTACGGATCGAGACGGTAACACATCTCGAAAGGAGACACAAAATGCATCGAGGAATGGAAGAACAACAACGAGGTTGGATTAGTGGTCAACAATTCCACGCCTAGGGAGATGGTGGATGGTGTCAAGGTGGCGAGGAAATATTTACCATGATTCAATAACGCCACCTCGAGAAGGTGACGCGAGGAACTATTCCCTAATGGCAAAAGAATTACTTTGATCCATAGATCATTGGAACCTTTATACCAGCCAAAGGCAATCAAGCATCATTGGTGGAATGCAAGGAATGGTACACGGACTAGATGGATGATGTGGACTACCTTGTTGAAACAACAATGGAGATTTGCTTATCATCGAGGGGGGACCCATGGTAAGTCCACTTTGAAGATACTGACAAAATTGCTAAGAAGATTATAAGATAGCACAAGGACGGGCAAGTGGGAACAAATGCAACTTTGAATGTTCCAACCATCAACCCAGATTCAATCTGGTTGGTGTTAGGATATTTCAGACTTATCATTCGAGGAAGGGTTCAACACAATTGGAGATGGCTTAAGATTCTCGGATATGAACTTATGCAAGCTCCAAACATGAGCTGGTTTTGCTACAAATGTGAACCGTTGTCCTGACAACATGACCAATGGTAGTCTTATAATAAAAACTACCAGTTGGGGGGCCATATCGAGGATATTGAATCCTTGCATAAGGCATGCTCTTAAGAAGGAACTTCTTTCCTTGAACAAATCAATCTGGTTGGTGTTTGGAACCATATGGGATGAAGATGATCCCATCGACCATAGAATATTCGGCATGACCGACTTGGGAGATTCCAAAGAAACAAAACAAACCTTTCCAAATTCATGGCCAACTTCATCGATGCACATGAATTAGGGAATCACTACTTTCATCCAAACATATGCTTCATGAACAAACACAAGAATTGCTTACACAAGTTTCCAATACTAGTGTTTCAATGACTCATGGGGAGACAAATTACCGATGGGCTCAACAATAGCTCACGGAATTTCCATATCTGATTCCACCATCATGTGAACACGTGTAGACCAAAGATGTAATGGTGTATGCTCAAGGATTAACCAAGAAGAAACATTTTAAATATCGTTTTAATTGACTTGACAATGGCCCATACTCAAGTCAAAGAATTGTAAGACAATAGTCCAAAATGATCAAGGGGACCAATCGATGAAGGTATCATCTTTCCACACACTACACAAGAATATCCCTTGATCGAACTAGGAGGCAAGCTTTTATCTTCCAACTCTCCAAGTTATTGTCTAGCTTAACCAACTAGCAGGATATCCAAACGATTCTTGGAGAAGGGTGGTTCACAAGAAATCAACGTGATCACGAGCCCAACATAACAGCCAGGAAACAACCCGAACACTTCCAAGAAGATATTTGGAAAGTCACGAACCACCGTATGTTATTAAGCTCGAGAACAATCTTGCTTTTGGGCAAGACAATATGCTCAAATGAGTGAGGACTTGACAAGATTCTAACTCATCAATCAAGAGTGCACCAAAATAAGGACTAGGTAGCACGATCGATCTTAGGATGATGGTTTAACAACCAACACACTAAGAATGAGAATATTGTCCATTCACTACCAAGCAACAAGTTGCTCGTATCGATTTCACACATCACAATTCACTTGTCGGCATTCCGGTTCCAATAACACGGGACCAGGAATGAATGATGAGTGAGAAGTATCACCGCATCAAGAATTCCTAGGAGGTTGTGCATTCCATGACATTCTTGACATAAGATGGCAATACTTGGTAGAAATAATCAAAAGCTGAATTGGCATTTGATCTCGGGATACAACTACTTTGACCCAATCCTAGAAATGGATGAGGTATCGAGTTTGTTTCTCCTAGTCATTCCTAATAGAATGGCTTGACGGACCTCTAGGATAAAATGCATCGATGAACACAAATGCACACATACCCTTGGCTATCAATTGATAGATGAAGGTCAAGGCATCTAAGAGAACAACTCAAAGGAACATATAATTTTCGAGTTGTGGATGCACAGATTAGTATGTCGAGAAATTCAACATTTCTTCCTGGATAACCCATGCGTAAAGGTAGAATTGGCGAGTCAATATATGGATGGAGTACCCTCAAGAGCACTTATGTGATGTATTGGTTCAACGAGGAACTTCCATAAGCGGTTCATGGTATTTGGAAGAAGGAGGATACCACGGACTTCGAGGACTATCGCCAAGGTTACTAATATCCTAAAGGCACTAGCAAATACTAACAACACGAGGTAGGATGAATCTGGTCCAACCGGAGTAGAATGCCTACTACTAAATGGCATCACGGGATGCTTTTAGATGATGGCCGTAATCATCGACCGGGATACAAAAGCATTACTAAATTGCTAGGTGACTTCCTAAACATCTAGGGTCATAATAATAGTCCCAACATATATGTCGAGGCAATAATTACCCCAACGCACCGTTAGTGTGCTTATCTCACCAAAGGGACATCGGAATGAAGAAAGGATTGCATGCATCGACTATTTAGAGACCGATGACTCGGACAGCATAACGGCTGTAAATGCTCAAAATGATTTGAGACATCCTGCGAAAGGGTGGCATAACCACTCAACAACATCATAACAAGATTCCGGGATCAATAGTTATCATACGAAATAGTAGGAACTGAATCGGGATTAAAACCAACAATCTTACAAGTCTATGGATTAGTAACACGTCATCCTAATAGATAGATGAGAAGCCTAGTTCTTAAACCCGAGAAGAGAAGAGGATGACTGATCAAGGCCATGAGGTTAAGGAGTAAAAAAGAGCCTTCGTCCTTACAATCAATTCCCTTACATAACTAAAGCATTTCTAGACACAACCGACCAGTTTTTGGTAATCCCAGCAAAAGCCTACCAACGCGGACCCGATCCTAAGTCCACCGATCTAGATGTAAACATCATATCACTTTGGGCCTCACGCGGATTCCCACGGGTGTCCTTACCATGGCCCGGACCGTTTTTTTGGCTCACGATATGATAGTGTCGCTAGCATCCATATGACAAAGAACCCGCCAATGGCTAGTCGTGAACCCAAGCGGCGCTAACCTATGGGGACAGGCATACATGAATCACATCGAGCATGTCGGCCATCAACGATGTATTCGGTGAACCTGGCTCAGGACTCCAAGATCCCGGCTGTAGCAAGCAGGGACTCAATAACACCGCGTGACATTTCGGCGGATATAGGAACGGTGAAACACATGCCGCCACAAGTGTCCAAGCAAGAGCTGGAAGGGGACTCGTGAACCTGGCAGAAGCGGACTACTATCGCCGGAGGCACGAGACTACATTTCCCCATATGAGAGGCTGCCAAGGATAAAAACTAGTTTGTCGGATCCCACAATACTAAGCATTTCAAACATACACAAATATGCTCAATATGTGCAAACACGACGTGGCATCACAACATAACTCTACGACTCAAATATTATACATTAGGCCCCGGAGCAGATATTACAAACATGGGTCTCATGACCCAACACTCGAGCATACAAGTCAAAGCACAGCGAAGCTAATCACGCCCGAGTACGCATAACTATAAATGAAAAGGCCGAGAAGCCGACTATCTACCAGATCCGCCAAGGCACAAGATCGAGCTGAGGTAGCAAGCTAAACGTCAAGTCCAAGCGAATACTAGCAGACCGACGCCTCTCGCAAAACATAAATAAGCAAACGTGAGTACAATTGTACTAGCAAGACTTACATCAAACTAACTACATATGCATCATTATCAAAAGGGGTGGTGGAGTTTGACGCAGCAAGCCAGTTTGACTCGTGGCTATCCCGAACTACGATCGCAAGTAACTCTTTTGAGGTGGCACACGAGTCCACATATTCACCATATCAATACACCACTATGGATCCGCCCGCTCACCCACGAGAAACGCCATCCATAGCACTCACACTTATCTTGCGATTTTAGAGTATCCACTTTCACTTGTCTATGAACTATGCAAGGGTCCAAGTTTCCATATCCGAGGAACCGCTATTCAATAGATAATGATAACCCCGCAGGGTGTACTTCTTCCACACGCCTCGCCACTTACCCCTCGACACGCCATGTACCTCGGCAACCTTCAAGAAGCCGGCGAGGATGCCACGACCACTAACCACACAAGTCTTCGCCGTGTTTATCGCCTATTCGGTTCCATCCGCAGGAGATCCGCCGGGTGTCGCCACGCCCCAAACGATGTGAGCAGGGTTCCAAGCCCACCAACCGGTGCCACTTGGTACACCGTACATCAGGCTAGTCCGTCCAAGCCCACTGCACGGTGCCACTTGGTAGACTACTAACACTACCTACAAACACCGAAACTAGTTGCAACTCCCGGAAGAGATCGAGGATTAATAAGTCGAGAGGGGTCGAAGTTACCGAACCCAATGTGTGGTAGTAACTGTTCATGGATCACAAACACGTAACTCAGTTCTCGAGGACGGCTGCAATGAGACAACCCACCATGTACTCCTACATGGCCTCTCACCGCTACTTTTACCAAATCGTGTTCACATACTTAGCTCACACAGAGGACATGTTCACCACTTTCCAATTCATTCCGGAATCGAACCGACTCAACTCTAAGCAGAGCAGGCATGACAAACAAGCATAAATGAGTAGGCACAACATGGGCTCAAACAACTCCTACTCATGCTAGTGGGTTTCATCTAATTATGGTGGAATGACAGTCATGCAAAGGATCAAGGGGTTCACTACCGTATAAGTAACAATGAATCGTTGTTGTCCTAATGCAATAAAATAGAGCAGGAGCGAGAGAGTGGGATTGTATCGAATGCACAAGGGGTTTTGCTTGCTCGGCACTTCAAGATAATAGTTCTTCATCTGTCATCGATCAATCATCGCTTGACATCGCTCACCGGAGGGGATAATTAACCGCAATAAGAGAGAACACAATCAATGCAATGCACATTCACATGAATGACATGTCATATTAAGGTACTGAATGCAATAATAATCTGTTATGGAGTGGAATTCAAACAAAGTTGAATTCCAACTCAAAATGCTATTTCATAAGTTACCCTAATCATGATTCATCCTATTCAGTGATGTTAACTTGTTTAAACATGCATGATCATGGCATAAACAGATTCTTCATATTTTTTCGATCATTTTTCATATATAAATTATTTCATCCGAGTTACTTGTTGAATTTATATGATTTTTAGAAGTTTAGAGTATTTTCCAAATTTACTCAATTAAATTAAATCTAGAAAATATATATTATACACCGACGCCGCAGGACGCAGGGTCAACGGGCGCTGTCCAGTCAAACTCGACGCTGGGACCCATCGTCAGCAGTTCAACTAATTAACCTAACCCATTAACACTAACTCGACTTAGAAGAGCAAGGGCCCGCATGTCGGAGGAGAGGGGAGGTCAAACCAGTGGTCAACCCACTGGTCACGACCGGGCCAAGGCCGATGTTAGCACCGGGCGAACCGACGCCAAGTGCAGATATTATTCCTGCCACCAAAGGGCCGAGAGTACCCATGGACAGCCGAGAATGCACGAGGTTCTTGGGGTTAGCCTGGCTCGGTGGCCTGTTCTGAGTGGAGCCTGGCCGCGGAGTTCTGCCAAGGGCGCCAAGTTGTGGCTCAGAGAGAAGTGGACGGAGGTGCTAGGCACCTAGAGGGCAGCTGGAGTTTGCCGCTAGGGCAGGCGAGGCGCTGGGGTGAGCTCGGCCGGCCATGGCGATCACGGTGGGACTGCTGGGCGGCCACAGGCACGTGGAGATGAGGATGATGAGGAGAAGACTCTGGGCTCACTGTGGTTGCGGAGGCCGCCGGTGAGCTCTGTGGGCACCGAGCCGTGAATTTACGACGGCGACCAAGGGTCCGAGAGGGGAAAAGGGGGGGCCGTGGGTGCTCCCAAGGGTTTGGTGAGGAGGAGGAGAGGGCTAGCGGAGGCCATGGACATGTCACAGGCGAGAGGGCTGGTGGCCACTGGGCGGAGCAAGCATGTTTCTGCATGCTCGGTGAAGAGAGGAGAGAGAGCTGTGGGAAGGGGAGGGACGAGAGAGAGCGAGAGGTGCTGGTGGTGCATGGCGCCTCCTGGTAGCCAGACGAGGAGGGAGAGGCAGTGGTGCAGGAGGTGGCCATACAAGAGCGGGCGACACACGCCTCCTCCGCCATCGGGCAGAGGTAGGTGACAGCGAAAGGGCGTCATGGGTCATTACACTGCAAGGCTGCCAGTTAGGGGGGAAGGAAGGTTAATGTGGTCACAGGAGGCAGTGTATTTGTTTTGATTTAATTTGTTTTTCTATTTTCTGACATTTGTTTTGATTTATTTAAAATACCAAACTAATTTATTTAATTATGCCAATTTTTTGCAGAGCTACTATATTATTCCGAGCTCCCCAACAAAAGGGCACAATTTTGGACAATATTTTATATATATAGTAATATATATCCAAGGCAAATATTTATCAGATATTCCAAATGCCCAAAATAAATACTTTATGGGATCCTAGAAATATTGGTTAGATTGTTAACTCTCGTCCAATATTTTCAGAGGGCCACATGAGCATTTTCTTGGACCCTTTTGGAGCGATTTTATTTAGGTCATTTCAAAAGTGATTCTCGAGGGTTTCACAATCCTCATTTCAATTTTCATGGAATTAATATGATGACATGAATGCCTTAATGCAACTAATGTCAAGCAATTTAGGATGTGACACGGCCGATCCCGATCTATCTCGGGTTGACTTTCTTCCCTAAATTCGTCTAAGTTTTTCATCCGTGATAATTTTGGCATTTTCAACGCAGTATAACTTGCATCTGTAGTCTGCTTCGTAGGCAGTATTATGTCAAAATGTTCGTCAAGATTAGATCATTTCATCTCATTGCATCATTTTCATTTGAGCTCATCTTGATGCCTGAAATTCTGTTGGAAGAGGGCTATGTGATGTTAGTTTCGCTTTCAATGTAACATGCACTTTTGTTATTTTTGCTATGATTGATGTGCACTCTATGAATTTGAGTCCTACATGTGTTTTGTAATATGCCATACCATCTTTCCAGGGTGTATGCCATGTATTTTTGTGATCTATGTGGTGACTAGCACAAGCATGCAAAGTAGGCTTCCCGATGTTGCCGATTTCAGTTCTTGCTTAATCGATATTTTGATGCCATGTTAACTTGATGCTACCGAGATCCATGCATATTTTGAGATACTTCATTAAGGATGTTTTGAACATATGGTTATTCTCTATCCATCCATGCCTTTGTTTACAATTATGGAGTGCCATAGCTTGAGTCAATCGAGCTTTTCTTTTTGCTACAAAATGTTTCCTCGGTGATTGTATACATGTTATTCAATTTTGCCAAGGTTGTCGTGGTTGATCCATGTATGCTATGATATTGTTCTGCCATGTATGTATTCTATGCCATGTCTTCTTGATGTATGTATGCTTAGTTTATCATGTAAGGCTCTGTAGTGAGTGGTTTGAGCTCTTAAACATGCCTACTTGTTATCTGTTTTTGGCATGCCATGTTGCTGAATCATAACTAAACTTGCTATATTGACATGGGTGTTACTATATTTTCTGATCCCTTTGGCTTATGGTCAGTAAGGACTTTTGTTCTATGCTTTGAGTAGATTCATGCCATGCCTTGTTTTGCATTATAAGTTCCTCGTAGCATGTTGTTTTCTTGCTCAACATTGCTACCGATGCTGTTTTGCCATGTCCACTGATATTTTTGCTTTTGCCATGCTTGTTTGGACCTGTTGTGATGTGATTTAGCAGTAGCTCAGTGTTCATCTTTTGTCAAGCATCTTGAGTAGATCACGCCATGCTTTTCTGGTAACGCTGGGTGCAGTAGCTTAATTTCTCTTGCTATATGGCAACATGCCGTTAATGGCAAATTTGTGCCATTCTTGTTTTGCTTGTCATTTGCAAACCGCATCCGATTCCGTGATATTTATATCGATTTTAACCGAAATCATCTCATTTTCCAGCGGCATACTTGGTTTGCTGTTGATGCCTGGTTCATCATTTCCTTCCGGAGCGCTGCAAGATACGCATTGCATATCACATCTCGCATATCATGTCATGTTTTGCATCATGTTGCTTGTGTGCATGGCACCGTGATTTATTGTGGTTCCTTTGTTTGTGTTCTGCTTTGGTAGAGCCGAGACGCAGTACGTGAACGAGGAACCTGTTGAGAACGCTTACGAGGATCAAGCTTTCGACAACTCGAGAACATTGCAAGATGACCATACCTCAAATCACTTCTATCTTTGCTATGCTAGTTGTCGCTTTTGTTATGCCTATGTCGCGATGCCTATGTAACACCCTCGTTGTAAATTTTTGGGCAATATATCAATTTGACCTCATCCAAGTCTTGTGGGGTTTTGTCATGCTTGGCCTCTTTGGTTTGGTTATGGGTTTTCTTTTCTTTGTTTTGCTCTTTTGCCATATTGTTTTTGTGCCTATTGTCATCTTGCATTTCCTTCTTATCATGTGATTGTGGTGTTCTTTGCATGTCATATGGTGGTGGTGTTCCCTTGCATGTTATGTGGTTACATGTTTCCTTCTCATCTTGCATTACCATCCTCCTTCCTCTACTTCTCTTTCTTTTTCAAATGCCATATTTTTTCCTTTCTAAATTAATGTTCATCTTCTCCCTAAAAATCTTGCTTGTTACACTAAACCTCCCCGCCAAATATCTCCTCATTTGAAGATGTTATGGTCGTTCAAATGGCACAAGTTTGAAATATTTCAAACTTGCATTTTTCTACCTTAAAAATGTCCATTTCAATTTATTTAAATTGTGGAGAATTCCAGGAGGTCGGATATTTTCCTTTCACTAAAATCTTTTCATTTCTCCCTCAGATTTCTTTTTCTTCCTTTTATTCTAAAAAAGGAAAGAGAGAGGAGCAGAAGCAGCAGCCTTTGGCGCCTGACCACCTCCCCACCGGGCCTCGCCACTCACGCCCAGCTTCACGCAGCCCCAGCCCAGGAGCAGCGCGCCAGCCCGCCGCTTTCTCCTCTCGCCACAAGACCCACGCCGCCTCTCTACCCCCTCTAGCCTCGGCCCACGGCAGCTGCCGCCTACCGGCAAAGGACCAACCTGGCTTCTCACCCACCTTCCTCTCCTCTCAGCGCCATGGGGACCCCGAAAGACGGAGAGCAGAGCTTGCCCTTCGCACCCAGCCCCCTACTTATCCTCTCTCATCGATCAACCCTAGGGTTCCTCCCTCGCCGCCGCCAGTGAGAAATCACCCAAGATCGCCGCTTCCGGCCCCGAAGCGATCCGGGAGCGCGCCACGCCGCCGGCGTGTTTCTCCGCCACCCTAACCTTCCGTGACTGCGGTCCGACGTTTTCTCGTTGCCGACCACGCCCACGACGCCGACCACGGGGGCCCGGACGCTGTCCGACGACGCCTGCACTCTGTCTTCCTCTCCAGGTTCCGCGAAATTCAGAGGCTCAACTCGCCGCCACCTGCCTCCGTCGGCCGATCCTTTGTCCTAGGGTAAGGAGGTATACCCCTTCCTCCCTGCTCCTTCTTGTCGCCGCTAGTTCCCCGAGGGTAGGGTCCGCCGCGCCTTTGTCGCGCCACCATGTCTGCAAGGTGTTCATAGATGTGGGGTTCATTGTTTTGCCGCCAGATGCCATACTAGCCACGCCGGCTTGCCCCTGTTCCCGTGGTGCCTCGTGGCGCGTCCGCTGGTCCGAGGGCACACCACCGAGGCGATGGCCTCAGCCGTGAGTCAAGATCCTGCTTCGTTTTGGGTCCGCCTGGCGTTGTTGGTCAAGTGAGCAGCCGCCCGGTTCCTACCGATCCTCACTCTAGCCGAGCTGGTCGACTGGCTTACCACCGCGCGCACTGGGTTCGAACCCCAGCGCCTGCCACTCCCCTTGTTTTTTCGGCTGCCGTCCTGCGCGCCTCTTCTCCGCAGCAGTAGTATTAGAGGGCCGAGGCCTTTCTCTCCTAAGAGTCACCAGACCAGCCCAAGGGTAACAGGAGGGTTTCACCGGAGACCCGGTTCAATCCCCGGGCTGTTTTTCCCTTTTAAAACCCATTTAACCTCTCGACTTATGACATGGGGCCACCCCGTCACCTCTCAGCCCCCATATGCATATTTTATTTCTTTCACCCCACATTTCCTTTCCAGCATTGTACCATTTCTGTTTTAGGCAAGTCCATCCGATATTTTCAAACTGAAATTCACAATTGGCCAACTTCCTTTTTAGGCAGATTTTAACTTATAGCTTTTTGATGATTTTTCTACTATAGCAGCCCTAACATATTATATATGTTTTTGGGGAAAAATCCCACCAACTCAGTGGTGGCATTAGTTTTTGCATTTGGGCAAGTTTATGTTCATGTCTTTTTGCATCATGGTTAGGTTTTGTTTTCATTGGGCATATTTACTTGAATTTGCTATGAGGTAGTTTGCACATGCATGGCTTTGTTTCTTCGTGCTGTTATCGAGGTTTCACCATTCTTGTTTTGGCCTCATTCCAACCTGCAAGCATCCGCTCTGATTCTATATCGATTTCACCGAAATCATCTCATCTTTCCGATGGCATGCTTGGTTTGCCAAGATGATGCCCGGTTTTCCATTTACCTTCCGAGTGCACATACGCTTTGTATATCCCATCATTGCATATCATGTCATGTTTTGCATCATGTTGATTGTGCATTGCACCGTGATTTATTGTGGTTCTTTGTTTTGTTGTTCTTTGTAGAGCCGGAGACGAACGCCACGAGGATCCTGTTGAGAACGTTCGAGGATCGTGCCGACAACTCGAGAACATTGCGTGCAAGATGATCATACCCTAAATCACTTCTATCTTTGCTATGCTAGTTGCTCGCTTTTGCTATGCCTATGTCGCATGTGCTCACCACTTGCTATGTCATGCCACCCATATTGCCATGTCGTACTTAACCATCCTTTCCTAGCAAACCGTTGATTGGCTATGTTACGCTTTTGCTCAACTTTATAGCTGTTAGTTGCGTAGTGAAGTTTGTTCCTTGTTGAACATGGATATGTTGTTCCTTATTGAACATGTTTACTTGTTGGGGATATCACAATATATATAAATGCTATGTTTAACACATCTATATACTTGGTAAAGGGTGGAAGGCCTCCTTATGCCCGTGTTTTGTTCCACTCCAATTCTAGTTTCCGCCATACCGTGTTATGTTCCTTGATTTTTATGCTCTTACACGGTAAGTGATTTATGGGACCCCTTGACAGTTCCTGAATAAGACTCCCCAAGGCCCAACTTTGGTTTTACCATTTGCCACCTAAGCCTTTTTCCCCTTTTCGGAGTCCGAGGGTCATCTTATTTAAACCCCGCCAATGCCCTCCTCGAGTGTTGGTCCAAACTAGAGCCACCGGCCACCGAGGCAACTTGGGGCATCTTCGGTCGTTAGTGTTCATCCGGATGTGCTCGAGAACCAGATATGTGCAGCTCCTATCGGGATTTGTCGGCACAATCGGGCGGCTTTGCTGGTCTTGTTTTATTGTCACAAATGTCTTGTAGTCCGGATTCCGAGATTGATCGGTCTTCCCGAGAAGGAATATCCTTCGCGACCGTGAGAGCTTATAATGGGCTAGTTGGGACACCGCAGGTAATATTTCAAAGCCGCGCTGCTTATGAGGCGATGGGAATTTGTTAATGTCCGGCTAGAAAACCTAAAGTTGACCTCAATTAAAATACACATCAATCAAGGTTTTCTGGATGGTCTCTTCTCACGGAGTCCCGGAAGTGAACACGGTGTTGGAGTTATGTCCTGACGAAGTAGTTCAGATCACTTCTTGATCAATACTAGTTTCACGACGTGCTTTTGCTTCTCTTCTCGCCTTTTTTAAGTAGCCACCATATAAGCTAGTCGCTGTCAGCCCACTTTAATACTATGTCCTCCCTAAAGCTTAAATAGTCTTGATCTCCTTGTGAGATTGCTGAGTCCCCGTGGCTCAGACACTTCCAAAACAGTGCGTGTCTATGAGGCTGCAGATGATTCCACCGAGCTCAAGTGGGAGTTCGACGAGGAACGTGGTCGCATTATGTGTCTTTCCCAATGATCAGTGGTGCCCAGCTTGGGACGATTCGGGATCCTGTTAGCATTTGGGGTATCTTTCTTTATTTTGGTTCTGTAGTCGGACCTTGAGTGTATTCAATGATGGATGTTTATTTATGTACGTGTGAAGTGGCATTGTAAGCCAACTATGTATTCTTTCCCTTATTTATTACATGGGTTGTGTGAAGATTACCTCACTTGCGACATTGCTTTCAATGCGGTTATGTCTAAGTCGTGCCTCACCGGGAGATAGCCGCATCGGGCGCTATGTTGGTAATCGAGCCTTCCCACTTAGGAGCCCCTACTAGATTGTTTGGTCGACGTTGTTGAGTCTAGAATGGAAAATGTTTTGAGTCTTAGGATTATATATATCGGAGAGTAGGATTCTTTTTACCTCATCCTTTCATCGCCTCGTGAGGTCTCCGACAGAGTTTTGACTCTTCTTCTCAAATTTCACTAAATTTTTTTAGGATCACGGGTATTTGGAATCGTCCGATGGTTTTGTGACGGAACATTTGTTCTTGGTGCCTCCCGACATTTAGGGTTGTGGGTGTCCCGGGAGTTGAGCTCGAGGTGTTGTCGCCACAATTTTATCGCTGCCTCGAATACCGAGTTTTGCCGACATCGAAATCTCTTTTGTGCGTTGTTGGTGAGATAACCCCGATAGCCCAAGATCGGGGAAAAGGGAGTATTGCCATGACTTGTATAACGGATGTTTTTCAAGGTCGAGGTACACGATTTCCGAGGATTTCTTGGTTATGTGTTGACGGATGGATACAGATCTAGGTATTGTTAGTTTGGGTGATATATTTTGTGTCCCCGTATCCCCAACACCAGATTGCATAACCGAAAGTTTCGGAGTTTATAGGTGGGAATTCTAGTAGCTCAGGATATTCTTTCCATGATGTATGATTTGAGATTGGGGTTCAACGCTCAGTGGTCCGCCCATTCACTCCGAATTGGTCGCGAGACGCCTTAAAGAATCCTTGGCTATGCTGATTCGGGACGCCTTGTTAGTCATTCGTGACGTCCGCTATACGTCAGGTCTGGTGGGCCCCACCACTTAACACTTTGAGAGAAATCTCTATCATGTGTTTGTTCCGTCATTCTAGCAACCAACCTTTTGTTTTCAGCAGTTATTCGATTTGTTTCTAAGATGATGTTGTTTTCATATCCTTTATCTAAGTGGCTTTCACCTTATTGGACGGTGAATTAACTTTGAATTCATTCATTCATTCTTGTTCAATGTTTATTGTGAAGACTATATGTTGCAATTTCTATCCGCTGATTCTACTTATCATTTGTCTATCAAAGGACAACGGATGTCACCTCTTCAGATGGTTCGCAACGGCTCAATCCGACCGCAATGATGGGGATCACAATCCTCCACCTCCACCTCCGCCTCCGGGGGCTATCATGGCAGCCACCAATGCCAATGCTCGATGATTTTGCAGCTCTTGCAAGAACGCATCAGGGCAAGGCAATCAAGGCAATCAAGGTCAAGGCAACAATCAGCCACACTTTGCTACTTTCCGGCCGCTAATCACCAAGTCTTTCGCCGGTTGAGGCAAAGACCCCGACATTGGTTAGTGGATATCGCAAGCACTTTGACGTAGCAATGTCGACGAGGACTTTGTCAAGTTTGCATGCCCAACTCAAGGATCAGCCGCTGAGTGGTTGAATACAAAGATTCCAGAGGAGGTGGTCTTACTGATGACCGCCGGATTTAGCTCATCACATCCCCAAGAGTGTTGTTGGAGAAGGTGAGGAGTTCCGCAATCTCAAGGGCACCATGTCCCCTATCAATACAATATCCAGCCTTGGGCTGCTTTTGCTAAGCAAGATGCCGATGAAAGGAGTATGATCTATCGTGGCCCGAGAGAAGATCTGCATACCTTTGTGTTTGAGCCGATAAGTATGATGATTTCTACAACATGGCACCGCAAGAAGCAGACAACTCAAATGGAGGCTTCTAAGAAGAGAATCGGGATGCTTCCTCTCCCTTCAAGTGGCAGCCGCAGAGGTTTTTCCGCCTCCTCCGCTCCCTTTACCAAAGAAGAACTCAGTGGCCGGGATCTTCCCACCCACCCAACCCAAGCCATCGTAAAAGTCTAATTTCAAGCTCCAAGGTCAAGTGCCCTTACCACCGCCCCTC
>JAHIAM010017614.1:0-10451 GCA_021605205.1 Aegilops longissima | reverse complement strand
GTTTCTCCTAGTCATTCCGAATAGAATGGCTTGACGACCACAAGGATAAAATGCATCGATGAACACAAATGCACACATACCCTTGGCTATCAATTGATAGATGAAGGTCAAGGCATCTAAGAGAACAACTCAAAAACATATAATTTTCTGAGTTGTGGATGCACCGATTAGTATGTCAGCAAGTTCAACATTTCTTCCGATAACCCATGCGAAAGGTAGAATTCAGATTCACAATTATGAATGGAGAACTCCCAAGAGCACTCTTATTGTGATCTTTTAGCTCAAAAGAACTTCGCCATAAGCGGTTCGGTATTTGGAAGAAGGAAATACCACGGACCTTGAGGACTATCGCAAGGTTACTAATATCCTAAAGGCACTAGCAAATACTAACAACATGAAGTAGGATGAATCGGTTCAAAACCCAGAGTAGAATATCTACTAAATGGCATCACGGATGCTTTCAAAATGATGGCCTAATCATCACACCGGGATACAAAAGCATAGCTAAATTGCTAGGTGACTTCCTAAACACCTAAGGTCATAATAGTAGTTCCAAATATATGTCGAGGTAACAAAATACCTCAACTCACCGATTAGTGTGCTTATTCCACCAAAAGGCATCGGAAGAGAAAGGATTGCAAATGCATCGACTATTTGAGACCCGGGATGACTTAAAGATAACGGCAAATGCTCAAAATGATTTGAGACATCCCCAAAGGGTGGATAACCACTCAACAACATCATAACAAGATTCCAGATCAACATATCATACGAAATAGTAGGAACTGAACCGGGATTAAAACCAACAATCTTAAAGTCTATGGATTAGTAACACGCATCCAATAGAAGATGAGAAGCCTAGTTCTTAAACCCCGAGAGGAGAAGAGGATGACCAATCGGGCCATGAGGTATAAGGAGTAAAAGAGCCACGCCCCTTCCACAATCTTCCCTTAATACTAAAGCATTTCTAGACACAATTCACCGGGCTTGGTAATCCACAGCAAAAAGCTCGAACAACGCCAGACCCCGATCCTAAGTCACACCGATCTAGCATGTAACACATCATATCACTTTGCGCCTCACGCACGGTATTCCACGGTGCTTTACCATGGCCCGGACCGCTTAGCTTTTGCTCACGATATGATAGTGTCGCCAGATCCATATGACAAAGAACCCGGCCGAATGGCTAGTCGGGAACCCAAAGCGGCGCTTAACCATGGGGAAGTACATGAATCACATCGAGCATGTCGGTCATCAACGATGTATTCGGGCAGACTGGTCAGGACCGATCCCGGCGAAAGGGCTAGGGACTCCAACCAAGGTGACATTTCCCAAGGGATTATAGGAACAATGGACACATGCCGCCAAAAGTGTCCAAGCAAAAGTGTCAGCAGGACTGTGAACGGCGAAGCGGACTACTATCGCCGGCAGAGACTACATTTCCCATAGAGAGGCTGCCAAGGATAAACAACTAGTTTGTGGATCCCACATACCAAGCATTTCAAACATAACACATTATGCTCAATATGGAGTAAACATGGCATCACAACATAACTCACGACTCAAAATATTATTCATTAGGCTCCGAGATATTACAAACATGGGTCTCATGACCCAACACTGAGCATACAAGTCAAAGCACGCGGCTAATCATGTCCGAGTATAGAAAATAAATGAAAAGGCTGGAAGCCCGACTATCTACCATCCCCGAGGGCACAAGATCGAGCTGAGGTAACAAGCTAAACGTCAAGTCCAAGCGAACTACTAGAGACCGACGCCTCCGCAAAACATAAAATAAGCAAACGTGAGTACAATTGTACCAGCAAGACTTACATCAACAACTACATATGCATCATTATCAAGGGGTGGTGGAGTTTGACCAGCAAGCCGCTTGCTCTGGCTATCCTGAACACGATCGCAAGTAACTTTTGAGGTAACAGTCCACATATTCACCATGGCAATACCACATGGACCCGCCCCCTCCCACGAACGCCATCCATAGCACTCACGCTTTCTTGGATTTTAGAGTATCCACTTTCACTTGTCTATGAACCTATAGGCAACCAAGTCCTTCTCCGTGGACACGGCTATTCAATAGATCATATTAAACCCCGCAGGGTGTACTTCTTCACACACGCTCACCACTTACCGCAACACATGTACTCAACCTTCGCGGCTCAACGGGTGTCGGCCACGCCACCTAAACACTCAAGTCCCTAGTCCAGGTTTATCGCCTATTCGGTTCCATCCGCAGGAGTCCGCCGAGGTTTCCCAACAGCCCGAACGATGTGGGGTTCCCAGATACCAAACGGCACTGGACACCGGCCACGGGTTTACCGCAACACAACCCACCCCTTAAGGTCAGGCGCTATGCGGCCCCAAAGATGCTACAAACACCGTAAACTACTTGCAACTCCTTGACCGAGGACAAGGGTGGTTAAGGCCGAGAGGGTCAATTAAGGATCCCAATGCGTGGTAGTAACTCTTCATGGATCACAAACAGTAACTCAGTTCCGAGGACGGCTGCAATGAGACAACCCACCATGTACCCAATGGCCTCTCACCGCTACCTTTTACCAAATCGTTTCACACACTTATTTCACACACAATAGGACATGTTCATAAAATTTCCAATTCATTCCCGGGAATCCAACCACTCAACTCTAAGCAGAGGCAGATGACAAACAAGCATAAATGAGTAGGCACATCATGGCTCAAACAATTCCTACTCATGCTAGTGGGTTTCATCTAATTACGTGGAATGACAAAGTCATGCAAAGGATCAAGGGGTTCAGCTACCGCAGCAAAACACATGAGTCGTTGTTGTCCTAATGCAAAAAGAGGGGAGCGAGGAGGATTATATCGAATGAACAAGGGGTTTTGCTTGCCCGGCACTTCAAGATAATAGTTCTTCATCGGTTCATCAATAATCATCGCTTGCATCGCTCAACCGGAGGGGAAATTACCGCAAACAAGAGAAAACAATCAATGCAATGCACATATATGATGCATGATCATGTTAAGGTACTGAATTCACCTAATGCAACAATAACCTGTTTTGGAGTGGAATTCAAACAAGGTTGAATTCCAACTCAAAATGCTATTTCATAAATTACCCTAATCATGATTCATCCTATTCAGTGATGTTAACTTGTTCAAACATGCATGATCATGGCATAAACAGATTCTTCATATTTTTCTGATCATTTTCATATATAAATTATTTCCATCCGAAAAATTGGTTGAATTTATATGATTTTTGAAGTTTAGGGATTTTCCGAATTTACTGAATTAAATTAAATCTAGAAAATATATATTGCGTCACCGACGTCAATGTGAAGTCACCGGTCAACAGGTCGCCGTCCAGGTCAAATTGACGCTGGGACCCATCGGTTGCCGCCTAACTAACTAACCTAATAGTTAACACTAACCTAATCTTAGTTGCGGGCCCGGGCCCGGGGAGGGGGAGGTCAAACCGGCGGTCAACCCACGCCGGTTGGTCCGGCGGCCGGTTAGTCAGGCCGAAACGACGCGCGGCCCAAGTGCAACGCCATTCCGCCACCAAAAGGGGGGAGGGTACCCACGGGAGTGGGATGAGCTAAGGCTTTGGGTGGTTAGAGCTCGGGCGGCCGAGAGGCGCCCCGGGAGAGCCATGGGGCCGGAGCCGGCACGGCTGGGTCGAGGCCACAGCCGGGGCTCAGGGCAACCTTCCTGACCCATGCAGGCTGGGAAAGGTTGAGCGACAACGGCCGGAGGGGGCCGGAGGCACGGCCACATAGGCGGCCGGGGCTTTGGCCAGGGGGAAGGGAGAGGGGAGAATGAGCCGAGAAGAGGGGAATCACTGGGGCTCACCGGGTGGAGGGGCCGGTGAGCTCTGGGCACCGGAGCCGGAATTGGGCACGGCGATCGGCGGGTCCAAGAGGGGAAAACGGGTGGGTGGTGCCTTGGGGCCCGGGGGCCGGGAGATGGAGGAGGACGGGGCCACACGGAGGCTATGGGCACGCTGGCAGGGAGGGGGCGGGCCGGGCTACCGAGCGGGGCGACGGGCTCCTTTGCCGGTGAGGGAGAGAGGCAGAGGAAGGGGAGGCTCAGGGGAGAGAGTGAGAGGCTGGGGTCGGGAGGCGCCGGGCACGCAAGGAGGGGGGAGGCCAGCAGGGGGTGGAGGTGGCCTACGGCGGCCACACCCAGGTTCCCTCCCCCCAAGGTAGGCGAGGGCGGTGCGGGGGTGGGCTGGGCCAACCGGCCGGCCAAGGGGGGGGAAAGGAGGTTGGGGCCGGGCGCCTGTAGGCCGTGAGCCCCGCCTTTATTGTTTTCTGTTTTTATTTGTTCGCTTTTTTTGATCCATTTAAAACCAAATCAATTTTATAAATCCTGAAAATATTCATGGGCACTTCCTAATTATTTCTATAGCCCACAAACACTTCCAACATTATTTGAGCATTTAAATTATTTAAAGTGTTTAAATGCCCAAAGTCAAATGGTTTAAGATTTAATTCAAAAATCCAGGAATGACCTATAAGAATGTTCATCATTTTGGAAGAGGCTTTCACCTTTATCCATTAACCATGAACATTTCCAGGGCATTTTGGGATTATTGAAAATGATTTTATTTGAACCTATTAGAATTCAATTGGTGCTAGGGTTTAACAATCCCCATTTCAATTTTTTATGGAATTAACATGATGACATGAATGCCTTAAAGCAACTAATGTCAAGCAATTTAGGGTCTGGATAACTCACCCCACTAAACAAGAATCTCCCAGATTCAAGACGGAGGTAAGAGGAAAAGGAGGTCACAAACATCACAATCTTCATGGTCCATTTGCCTCCTCAAGATGTTGATTCACTCCATCTTCTTGGTCTTGACGCCTTCGAGATCTTCACCCGACACGACAAATGAAAAGAAGGGGAAACCCTAATGATTCGACCTTTCCAAGATTAAGCAAACATGATCGGCATTACGGACGAGACGGGCACAACCTCGAGTTGAGGCAAAAATACATCGAAGGGATGGGAAGAACAACAACGGGTTTGATTAGTGGCAATAATTCCACGCTTAGGAGATGGTGGATGGTGTCAAGGTGGTGAGGAAATATTTATCATGATCCCGAATAGGACACCTCGAGAAAGGTGACGAAAGAACTATTCCCTTAATGGCAAAAAGAATTACTTTTGAATTAGAGATCATTGGACTCTATACCAGCCAAGGCAATCGCAAGTTTATCATGTGGTGGAATGCAAAGGAATGGTACACCCGGACTAGAATGGATGAGGTGGACTACCTTGTTGAAGACAACGCAATGGATGATTTTGCTTATCATCGGGTGGAGGGACCCATGGTAAGTCCACTTTTGAGGATGATCTTGAACAGAAATTACCAAGAAGGCGCCCAAGAAATTGGACAAGGGGGTCAAGTGGGAACGAAATGCAATGTTGAATGTTCCAACCATCATATCCCCGAGATTCAGATCTGGTTGGTGTTAGGATATTTGACTCATCATGTCCTAAATGAAGGGTTGCAACACAATTCGACGGATGCGCTAGATTCTGGATATGAACTACGATAGCAAGCTCCAAAACAGAGCGGTTTTGCTAAAACATGGAACACGCTTGTCCTAGACAAGCATGACCACATGGTAGTCTTATAATAAAACACTACCGAAGTTCGGTTGGGAACCATCATCGAGGATAACAAATCTTGTATGACCCAGGATTTAACAACAATTCCTTTTCCTTGGAACAAATCAATCAATGGTTTGTGCTAGGAATACATAGGGAATGAAGATGATCACCTATCAAACCATAGAATACTTCGCATGCATGACCGATTTGGGATGATTCCAAAGGAACAAAAAAACCTTCCTCAAGTTCATGGGGCAACTTACATCGATGCACATGAACTAGAGGAAGTCACTATTATCCAAACATATGCTTCATGAACAAACAAAGAAATGCTTACCAAGCTTCCAATACTAGGTTGATGCTCAACATGACTCATGGGGAGACAAATGCTACCGATGGGCTCAACAAAGAACTCATCGGAATTTCCATATCATCGGACTTCCACCATCATGTGAACACGGATAGTATTGGTCCACCAAAAGATGTAATGGGTATGCTCAAGGATCAACCACGAGTAAGACAACATTACTAATATCGTTGGTTCGATTTGACTTGACAATGGCCCATACTCAAGTCAAAGAATTGGTAGGACAATAGATCCAAAAAATCGATCACAGGACCAATCGATGAAATATCATCTTTCTTCAAACACACTACACAAAAATATCCCTTTGAACTTAAATTAGGGCAAGCTTTTATCTTCCAACCTCCAAGTTGTTTCAGCTTAACCAACTAGCTTAGGATACCCAAAAGATTCTTGGAGAAAGGGTGGTTCCAAGAAACCACTTTGATCACGGGCTCAACATAACGGCCGGAACAACCCGAACACTTCCAAGAAGATATTTGGAAAGTCACAACCACCGGTATGTTACTAAGCTCGAGAACAATCTTGCTTTTGGGAAGACGATATGATCAAATGAGTGAGGACTTGACACAATCCTAACTCATCAATCAAGGTGCACCGTAAATAAGGACTAGGTAGCACGATCAATCTTAGGATGATGGTTTAATAACCAACATGCTAAGAATGAGAATATGGTCCATTCACTACCAAGCAACAAGTTGCTCGGGTATTGATTTCACACATCACAATTCACTTGTCGGCTTCCGTTGCATCAACACGAACCGAGAAATGAACAATGATGATGAGAAGTATCACTGCATCAAGAATTCCTAGGAGGTTGTGCAATTCCCATGACATTCTTGACATAAGATGGTAACACTCCAAGGTAGAACAGTAACAAAAGCTGAATTGGCATTTGATCTCGGATACAACTACTTTGACCCAATCCTAGAAATGGATGAGGTATCGAGTTTGTTTCTCCTAGTCATTCCGTAATGAATGGCTTGACGGACCACAAGGATAAAATGCATCGATGAACACAAATGCACACATACCCTTGGCTATCAATTGATAGATGAAGGTCGAAGGCATCTAAGAGAACAACTCAAAGGAACATATAATTTTCTGAGTTGTGGATGCACCGATTAGTATGTCGAGCAAGTTCAACATTTCTTCCGGATAACCCATGCGAAAGGTAGAATTGGCAGATTCACAATTATGAATGGAGAACTCCTCAAGAGCACTCTTATTGTGATCTTTTAGCTCAAAAGAACTTCGCCATAAGCGTTCGTAGTATTTGGAAGAAGGAAATACCACGGACCTTGAGGACTATCGCAAGGTTACTAATATCCTAAAGGCACTAGCAAATACTAACAACATGAAGTAGGATGAATCTCGGTTCGTAAACCCAGAGTAGAATACTACTACTAAATGGCATCACGGGATGCTTTCAAAATGATGGCTAATCATCACACTGGGATACAAAAGCATAGCTAAATTGCTAGGTGACTTCCTAAACACCTAAGGTCATAATAGTAGTTCCAACATATATGTCGAGGTAACAAAATACCTCAACTCACCGATTAGTGTGCTTATTCACCAAAAGGTCATCGGAATGTAAGGAAAGGATTGCAAATGCATCGACTATTTAGGAGACCGGATGACTCGGACAGCATAACGGCTGTAAATGCTCAAAATGATTTGAGACATCCGAAAAGGGTGGCATAACCACTCCACAACATCATAACAAGATTCCGAGATCAACAGCTATCATACGTAAATAGTAGGAACTGAACTGGGATTAAAACCAACAATCTTACAAGTCTATGGATTAGTAACACGTCATCCTAATAGATAGATGAGAAGCCTAGTTCTTAAACCCCGAGAGGAGAAGAGGATGACTCAGATCGAAGGCCATGAGGTATAAGGAGTAAAAGGAGCCTTACGCTCCTTCCACAATCAATTCCTTACATAGCTAAAGCATTTCTAGACACAACTTCACCAGTTTGGCTTGGTAATCCTACAGCAGTCAAGCTCGATACTAACGCTGTCAGACCCCGATCCTAAGTCACACCGATCTAGCATGTAACACATCATATCACTTTGGCCTCACGCACGGTATTCCACGGTGTCGCTTACCATGGCCCGGACCGCTTATGCCTTTTGGCTCACGATATGATAGTGTCGCCAGCATCCATATGACAAAGAACCCGGCCGACATGGCTAGTCGTGAACCCAAAGCGCGCTTAACCCATGGGGACAGTGCATACATGAATCACATCGAGCATGTCGGTCATCAACGTATGTATTCGGGCTGTAGCACTGGCTAACAGACTCCGTATCCCGGCTGTAGCAGCTAGGCAGACCAATACCACGCGTGACATTTCAAGGGATGTATATAGGAACGGGAGACACATGCCGCCACAAGTGTCCAAGCAAGAGTGTCATAGCAGGACTCGTGAACCGGCAGAAGCGGACTACTATCGCTCGAGCACGAGACTACATTTCCCCATATGAGAGGCTGCCAAGGATAAACAACTAGTTTGTCGGATCCCACACATACCAAGCATTTCAAACATACACACATTATGCTCAATATGCGAGATACAACATGGCATCACAACATAACTCTACGACTCAAAATATTATTCATTAGGCTCAAGAGCTAGATATTACAAACATGGGTCTCATGACCCAACACTCTGAGCATACAAGTCAAAGCACAAGCGAAGCTAATCATGTCCGAGTACGCATAACTATAAATGGAAAAGGCGAGAAGCCCGACTATCTACCGATCCGCCGAGGCACAAGATCGTAGCTGAGGTAACAAGCTAAACGTCAAGTCCAAGCGAACTACTAGCGAGACCGACGCCTCTCGCAAAACATAAATAAGCAAACATGAGTACAATTGTACTCAGCAAGACTTACATCGTAACTAGCTACATATGCATCATTATCAAAAGGGGGTGGAGTTTGACCGCAGCAAGCCAGCTTTGACTCGGTGGCTATCCTGAACTACACGCAAGTAACTCTTTTGAGGTGGCACACGAGTCCACATATTCACCATG
Organism: Aegilops longissima; assembly: GCA_021605205.1. NCBI lineage: Eukaryota > Viridiplantae > Streptophyta > Magnoliopsida > Poales > Poaceae > Aegilops > Aegilops longissima. The sequence continues at coordinate 1,418 of JAHIAM010017614.1, read as the reverse complement.
GCAATACACCACCATGGACCCGCCCCGCCTCCCTACGAGAACGCCATCCATAGCACTCACGCTATCTTGGCGATTTTAGGTATCCACTTTCACTTGTCTATGAACCGATATAGGCAACCGAAGTCCTTCTCCGTGGACACGCTATTCAATAGATCATATTAAACCCCGCAGGGTGTACTTCTTCACACACGCTCACCACTTACCGCACATACGACATGTACTGCAACCTTCGCGGAAGCCCAACGGGTGTCGCCACGCCTACCTAAACACTCAAGTCCCTAGTCCAGGTTTATCGCCTATTCGGTTCCATCCGCAGGAGTCCGCCGAGGTTTCCCATACAGCCCCGAACGATGTGTGTGGTTCCAGATACCAAACGGCACTGACACTCGGCCACGGTGCCTACCGCAACACAACCCACCCCTAAGGTCAGCGCTATGCGGCCCCAAAGATGCTACAAACACCGAAACTACTTGCAACCTTGACTGAGGACAAGGGTGGTTAAGAAGCCGAGAGGGTCAATTAAGGATCCCAATGCGTGGTAGTAACTGCTTCATGGATCACAAACACGTAACTCAGCTCGAGGACGGCTGCAATGAGACAACCCACCATGTACTCCTACATGGCCTCTCACCGCTACCTTTACCAAATCGTGTTCACACACTTAGCTCACACACAATAGGACATGTTCATAACAATTCCAATTCATTCCTCGATGAATCGACCCACTCAACTCTAAGCAGAGCAGGCATGACAAACAAGCATAAATGAGTAGGCACATCATGGCTCAAACAATTCCTACCATGCTAGTGGGTTTCATCTAATTATCGTGGAATGACAGTCATGCAAAGGATCAAGGGTTCAGCTACCGCAGCAAGTAACACATGAGTCGTTGTTGTCCTAATGCAATAAAATAGAGCAGGAGCGAGAGTGGGATTATATCGGAATGAACAAGGGGTTTTGCTTGCCGCACTTCAAGATAATAGTTCTTCATCGGTGTCATCGAATAATCATCGCTACATCGCTCACGGAGGGACAATTACCGCAACAAGAGAGAACACAATCAATGCAATGCACATATATGATGCATGATCATGTTAAGGTACTGAATTCACCTAATGCAAAATAACCTGTTATTGGAGGAATTCAAACAAGGTTGAATTCCAACTCAAAATGCTATTTCATAAATTACCCTAATCATGATTCATCCTATTCAGTGATGTTAACTTGTTCAAACATGCATGATCATGGCATAAACAGATTCTTCATATTTTTCTGATCATTTTCATATATAAATTATTTCCATCCGAGTTACGGTTGAATTTATATGATTTTAGAAGTTTAGGGATTTTCGAATTTATGAATTAAATTAAATCTAGAAAATATATATTAGGCCACCGACGTCAATGTGACGCGCGGTC
>JAHIAM010017612.1:0-18857 GCA_021605205.1 Aegilops longissima | reverse complement strand
CTGGAGGGTGGAGGAAGCTGCTGCCGCTCACGATCTGCCACCGCCGCCTTCGCTCACGAGTCACGAATGCCCCCACCATCGCTGCACTCGGTCACGAGCTGGTAGGAAATTGGTGATGAGTTGGCTAGGTTTGGTTCTATGCGTTGCGTTTGCATCTAAGAGAGAGTGAGTGTGAGTTGGGCCAATGCGATGCGCCGATGCCTGATAGGCTGCTGTGTGGTACACGCTAAAACGCTATAACGTTATTTCGTCTAGCGTCAAAATAGCGTGCTATAGCACGAATAGCGCCATAGCGAGCAAATTAGCTAAAACGTAACGTGGCCCTCCCAGATGTGCTATAGCGATGCTATAACGTCGAAATAGCGTGCTATTTTTTCATCTTCCTTCTGAAAGAAATATACCCGTCTATGTTAATAACGACGAGTTATTGGGCCTAAATCAATATCTGACATGGAAATGCCATGCGCCTTCTGCTGCTGAAGATATTCCTGTAAAAGTGGTTTTATCGATCTTCTGTTAACAGATTTCTCAATCTGGTTGGGATTTCGCTGATCTACTTTTGGGGTCGACCTGACGCTTTACAGTGATTAGAACTTTTATGGGTGTTTATGCAGATATCGTGCTGTTTTTGGACTTTAATTTGTGTTTGAATCCTCTAACTTTTCAAACTCGACCAATTTGAGCTGGGATAGGATCATTGGACAGAGGCAACAGCATGAAAACAGTGCCAGTAGTGTTGCTTGTTAAAAGCTGGAGTTAGCTTTCTGTTTATCTCTTCGTTTCATCATTCAATGTTCATCAGCGTGAAACAGTAAAGATTTGGTTTGCCAATTACTCTATATTTTCTACAAGCTATTTGATCTGGACATTTTATTTGGGGATCATAGAACTTATGAAGTTAGTTGATTTAGTTTTTTTCTCTCGCTGTACTTAAGCAATTTCATTCATTGATGTGTTCTCAATTGTTCATTGCGATACTGTCCATTTGTTTTGTAGTTCCCGATGTCACGAAGACAACATGGCAATCACTTGTTATAGAGAGCGAGATTCCTGTTCTTGTTGAATTCTGGGCTTCATGGTGTGGACCTTGCAAAATGATTGATCCAGTTATTGGTAAGCTGTCAAAGGAGTATGAAGGGAAGCTGAAATGCTACAAGCTCAACACCGATGAGAATCCAGACATAGCAAGCCAGTATGGCGTCCGGAGCATCCCAACCATGATGATCTTCAAGAATGGCGAGAAAAAGGACGCGGTGATCGGAGCAGTGCCTGAAAGCACGCTGATCACATGCATCGAGAAGTTTACCGAGAGGTAAAATAGTGAACGGGCCTCCTCGACGGTTGCTCGGCATTCCACATCCATTGTTCAGTCAGATCATCGAAAACTCGACGTCATCTGTGCAATCTTTCTATACGTGCGTTCAGTTGTGTAGATAGTATTGGAAACTTGCTCAATGTACCATCAATAAATAGAATCACAGAAGTGTTAATGATAAAAATCCTAAGGAAGCCATGTATGACGGGACTGTTAAGAGTCATATTCTGTATTATCATATCACATATTCCGTCAGTTGATGTGATCGTCTCCCTTATATAAACTGATGAATCTGTGATACTGTTTCTAGATCTTGATTGTGAACACTATTCCCCCAATCATATGTTTCTCTTATCTTTTAGTAGATGGCTGTGGATGAGAATATGAGACGCAGATGCGCTGGTTGGATGGAATAGACTGATACCTCTTTGCTTTTTCAGGGGGCGATAGTCGTATTCAGAGTATATGTAACTGATCGATCAAAACAAACAGAACCCTGTTTGGTAGTTGCATCAAATTCAGAACAGGGCGAATATGTACGTCTGATTCGATCGCATCGTCGTGAGGACCACGAGAAGCGTTAAATCGGTCGGCGGAGAATTATCATTATTTGTGACACGACATTGCACATCAGCTGGCTGGAACTGAAAGCACATCAACGTCATTTCCTAGTCTATCCGGTTCATTTTCTCCACTTGAATCGTGACAGGTATAGTATTTCCTCGAGCATGGCATCTGGATCTGGTTCAGCTCTTTAAATGCCTCCTTGTTTGGTTTGTGTCCGACACCCCCATCTGGAGGACCTGTTACAGTAGTGGTAGCTTTGATACTAACTTTTGCCAAACAGTGACCCGTTTCAGAAAACCAGTCGGCGCATGCAGTAAACTGCGGCCACCGGCCAGCACGACACGAGGAAGGGGCCGATCCACGTCCACGGTCTCCTCGTCATGTAAACAAACAGTGGGCGACCTGTATGTGCCTTGATCGTTTGGTAGTACAGTACTACGTGGGCGCACGCACGCACCCGTGGGGCATTCAATTGACCGGGCCGGACCATGATCCCCTCCCCGGTCCCGCTCCCGGTCCCGTCGTCGTTAGCTGTAGCTGACAGCATATCAAAATACAGTTCGTCAATAACTATATGGATCCACCACGTCCAGTAAACAAACCCCCGGTTTCTGGCTCTGCAAAAAAAACGTGGGTGCACCGGCGCGACGCGTCGCGCGGCGATCTCGTTGGATCCCAGACCACATGACATGCCTTGGCTCCGCCACCAGCCGTCGGCGCGGCGGCACGGCAGGCTGCCACGCTCCCTCTCCCCGCACCTACCGCTACCGGGTCGCCCGATGATTGCTCGTGCTGGAGCCTCGTGCGTGCCTTGCATAATGCCGCGCCTCCGTCGTGGAAGGACGGACGGACGAGCGACCAGACAGGACAGAGCACGCACCAACTGCCGTGCCCGTGCCCGTGCCTTATCATCGCGGGTCGCGGCTCCCGCGGCATGGGACGCGACGACGCACACGCCGGCACCCGTATCGCCGTTCGCCCACCGACAATAAACAAACCGGCCAGCGGCCACGCCGGGGTTAAACGAGGAGCACCCTTAAGCCAGTGGCCTGGGAAGGAACCAAAGCCAACGTCCACTGACTGGCGCTCCCGCCCGGCCGAGGCGAACGGGCGGTGCTCGTGCAGCAGCACCACGGCCGAGCAGAGCGTCGCGAGGGCCGCGCTTTCGCTTCCCGTCCGTTCGGCCGGCACGCACATTGGTTGGGGGAAACCGGGGGCCGCTGCCTGGCCAGGCCCAGGTTGAGGACACAGGGGTCGGTCAGTGTGCCGTGACCGCGACAATTCACTGCGCGCCACTATCTGCCTAGGATGACTGTGCCCTGCGTACCGACGCCATCACGATAAGGTCGAGCCTATCTCTACTTTTGTAAAAAAACAGAGTTGATGATCATGGTTGTGCCTGCCATCCTGCAATATAGACCATCTGATTTATATCTGACGGATAGGAAGAATATTATGGCAAATTTACAAAAAGATATTGATACACCTCTTCACATTTGTAAATAAGGGCTTTCTTTGTTCATCTTTTTCTTCCACAAAAACTACTCATACAAATAATGGCTTCCGTGCGACGCATGCGCATCCTGCTAGTATTAGTTAAAAAACAAAGGTTGAGTGTGCGACATGCTTTGTCCGCTTCCGCTTACCCCTCACTCAATGTGACTTCAGCTGCGAGCTTATCCTCGGTGATCATGCCACAAATATCTGCTTTCTCAGTGGCGCGCGACACGGCCAGGAAAATCGAACCCTCTCTAAAGTGTGCTACTTAATTAATCAACAAACAAATACTAGTAAGAACCGTGATTGAAGGGCTGATAATCATTGTGCTGGTGCCTACATGTTTGAAAGGGGCCAAACATAGAGCATAATTGGTTTGATGTCAAAAATTGGCATGTCAAATTTTGGTAATTGCCAAATATTAGCTAGAGGTTGGTTGCTTGCCAATTCTCGTTGTCAATCTCACAAAAAATTGCTAAATATTGGCAACTTTTGATTTTTTAAATGTTGGGCTTTGTCGAATATTAGCGATCTTAAATATTGGTATGAAACCAATTATGCTATAATCTTTCGAAGATACTATATTCCTGTCCGCATATAGAATTTCATTTCAGCTCGGAATAATGGATGCTTGCGTGTGCGGGCTAGTGACGTGATTGCTCGCAACTACCAGTACACGGAGGGGACATTAACTTGTGCGCCCGTGTCGCTCGTTATTAGAGCACTATAAACAAAGGCGGACGACACGGGACGGGCGGACCTTATCTCGATTTGAAACTGTTATATATCGGTCGATCTCGCCATGGCCTGTGGAATATGGACAGCTGCAGGCCGGCAACCGGCGACCAGGAGCTCGGCCCCGTTTACTCCATGCTCGAATGAAGTACATGGAATTGAGTTCCAAATTTTAACCTGCAAACCGAACACAAATCAGGGGGCTTTACGGGACTCCGGACCGCATCCATGTACACGTCAGCCACCCTGGTCCCATCCAAAACCCTCCCCACTTGCTAGCAATAACTTGTCCAAGTCTATCATAGTGCACATCCTCTGATGGGTTCCATAATCATGGTCACTCCTTGAGTGAAAGGTAGGGAACCAGTATGCTATCTAAACTGGATCTCAAAGGGCATCAACAACCGTTGTGAAGGTACCTCGTCCTTGCATACCATGATGATGGTCAACAAGGCGGCCTTCGAGAAGGAGCGCATCGAGCGGCGCTACGTGGTGCGCCGTTCGGCCTTTGCGAAGTTCGACTTGGCCTTGGAATGGGTGCATGCCAACTCGACCCCCGTGTTGGCACAGGTGAGATTGATGCAGGACCCATACACATATGTCCTTTTCCCACTGGCACTGGATCAGTGACCAACTCTGCAAGATAGGGTTGGCCAAGTCCGAGTGCATTGTCCGTGCCCTCACCGACAAGGGCAAGGGCAATGACGGGCGGCGCGGCCCGGAAACCGCGATAGACCATCGCCGTGATCCAGAATCGACCGATTCTTTGGGCAAGGCGAACAACTTCACCAGATGCGCATAAGCGGCCAATCGAGGCTGCTACAACCCTTGAGGCCGTCCACATTGGAAGGACAACAATGCGGTCTTGAGCTGCTACAACCCTTGGGAGGCCATCCACCGTGGAAGGACAACAATACCGGTGCCGCCGGGACGATAACAGAGGTGCATACTATTGGGAAATGTTGCATGGAAAACAAAAAATCTACGTACACGCAAGATCTATCAAGGAGATGCATAGCAACGAGAGGGGAGAATGTCTCTACGTACCCTCGTTGACCGTAAGCGAAAACATTTAGTAACACGGTTGATGTAGTCGAAGTTCTTCGCGATCAGCGAGCAATGCGGGCGTCGACACCTCTTAACACGTTCACTCGGTGGCGTCCGCCTTCTTGATCCAGCAAGATGACGAGGTAGTGGATGAGTTCCGGCAGCACGACGGTGTGGTGACAGTGATAGTGATGCTATCTCCATGGGGCTTCGCCTAAGCACTACAAATATATGACCGAGGGCGTAAACGGTGGAGGGGGACGCCGCACACGGCTAAACAATTGTCGTGGTTATGTGTGGCGCCCCCCTCCCACATATATATAGGTGGGGGGAGAGGGGAGAGGCCAAGGGGCGCCCCACGTAGGGCCGAATCCTACTTGGGGTGTTTCCCAAGCCGCGCCCCCTTCCTTATTTGAGTGCGGGAGGAAGGCAGGAGGAGGAGGAGGCCCCCCCCCCCTTTCCTTTCTCTCACGAGGAGGGAAAGGCAGGAGGGGCCACCCCTCCTCTTTCCGTCCCCTAGGGCCAGCCTGCCAAGGAGAGGGGCACGCTAGCCCCCTAGTGGGCTGGTATGTCCCCTCCTTTGGCCCATTAGACCCATACACTTACCAGGGGTGTCCGGAACCCCTTCCGGCGACCCGATGACTACCCGATGCACTCCGAAACTCTTCCGGTGTCCGAATACCATCGTCCTATATATCAATATTTACCTCTTGACCATTTCGCGACTCCTCGTCATGTCCGTGATCTCATTCGGGACTCCGAACAACATTCGGTCACCAAATCATATATCTCATATAACACTATATCGTCAACGGACGTTAAGCATGCGGACCCTACGGGTTCGAGAACTATGTAGACATGATCGAGACACCTCTCCGATCAATAACCAATAGCGGAACCTGGATGTCCATATTAGCTCCTACATATTCTACGAAGATCTTTATTGGTCGAACCTTATGACAACATACGTAATTCCCTTTGTCTACCGGTATGTTACTTGCCCGAGATTCGATCGTCGGTATCATCATACCTAGTTCAATATCATTATCGGCAAGTCTCTTTACTCGTTCCGTAATACATCCTCTTGCAACTAACTCCTCAGTCACTTTAATTGCAAGGCTTCTTATGATGTGTATTACCGAGAGGGCCCAGAGATACCTCTCTGATACTCGGAGTGACAAATCCTAATCTCGATCTATGCCAACTCAACAAACACCTTCAGAGATACCTATAGTGCATCTTTATGATCACCCAGTTACGTTGTGATGTTTGATAGAACACAAGATATTCATCCGGTATCCGGGAGTTGCATAATCTCATAGTCGAAGGAATATGTATTTGTCATCAAGAAAGCAATAGCAATAAACTGAACGATCAATATGCTAAGGTAATGGATGGGTCTTGTGTTGGGGAACGTAGTAATTTCAAAAATTTTCCTACGATCACGCAAGATCATCGTGATGGCATAGCAACGAGAGGGAGAGTGTCCGTCCACGTACCCTCGTGAACCCGGCGAGGCGTTATAACAACGCGGTTGATGTAGTCGTGCGTCTCCACGATCCGACCGATCCAAGTACGAGCGTCGGCACCTCCGAGTTACGCACACGTTCAGCTCGATGGCGATCCCGGACTCGATCCGGCAAAGTGTCGGGGATGAGTTCCGTCGACCTGACGGCGTGGTGGCGATGTTGATGCTCCACCGGCGCGAGGCTTCGCCTAAGCTCATGACGATATGACTTCTCCGGCGCGAGGCTTCTCCTAAGCTCATGACGATATGACGAAGTGGAATATGGTGGAAGGGGCACCGCTTTGGCTAAGGCAAGATCCGTAGATCAACTTGTGTGTCTTGGGGTGCCCCTGCCCCATATATAAAGGAGACAAGGGGAGGTGGCGGCCCTATAGGAGGCGCGCAAGGAGGTCCTACTCCCAGGAGTAGGACTCCCCCCTTTCCTAGTTGGACTAGGATTGGAGGAGGGAGAAGGGGAAGGCGCCCCCCCTTCCTTGTCCTATTCGGACTAGAGGGGAGGCGCGCAGCCCACCTTGGGCTGCCCTTCCTCTTCTCCTATGGCCCATTAAGGCCCATTGACCTCCCGGGGTTCCGTAACCTCCGGTACTCGGTAAAATCGATTTCACGGAACACTTCCGATGTCCAAATGTAGGCTTCAATATATCAATCTTTATGTCTCGACCATTTGAGACTCCTCGTCATGTCCGTGATCACATCAGGGACTCGAACAACCTTGGTGCATCAATACTTATAAACTCATTATGAGCTCGCATCGAAGCGTTAAGCGTGCGGACCCTACGGGTTCGAGAACTATGTAGACATGACCTAGAACCATTCTTGGTCAATAACCAATAGCGGAACCTGGATGCCCATATTGGTTCCTACATATTCTCTGAAGATCTTTATCGGTCAAACCGCTGTGACATCGTTGTTCCTTTGTCATCGGTATGTTACTTACGAGATTCGATCGTCGGTATCAATACCTAGTTCAATCTCGTTACGGTAAGTCTCTTTACTCGTTCCGTAATACATCATCTCACAACTAACTCATTAGTTGTAATGCTTGCAAGGCTTAAGTGATGTGCATTACCGAGAAGGCTGGAGATACCTCTCCGACAATCGGATGACAAAACCTAATCTCGAAATCGCCAACCCAACAAGTACCTTTGGAGACACCTGTAGTACTCCTTTATAATCACCCGATTCGTTGTGACGTTTGGTAGTACCAAAGTGTTCCTCCGTTAAGCAGGAGTTGCATAATCTCATAGTTATAGGAACATGTATGAGTCATGAAGAAAGCATTAACATACTAAGCGATCAAGTGTTAAGCTAACGGAATGGGTCAAGTCAATCAGATCATTCAACTAATGATGTGACCTTGTTAATCAAATAACAACTCCTTGTTCATGGTTAGGAAACATAACCATCTTTGATTAACAAGCTAGTCTAGTAGAGGCATACTAGTGACATCTTTGTTTGTCTATATATTCACACATGTATTATTGTTTCCGGTTAATACAATTCTAGCATGAATAATAAACATTTATCATGATATAAGAAATAAATAATAACTTTTATTATTGCCTCTAGGGCATATTTCCTTGATCTCCCACTTGCACTAGAGTCAATAATCTAGTTTACATAGTAATGATCCTAACACCCATGGAGTCTTGGTGCTGATCATGTTTTGCTCGTGGAAGAGGCTTAGTCAGCAGATGCGCAACATTCAGATCCGTATGTATTTTGCAAATCTCTATGTCTCCCACTTGGACTTGGTCCCGAATGGCATTAGGCGTCTCTTGATGTGCTTGGTCCTCTTGTGAAACCTGGATTCCTTTGCCAAGGCAATTGCACGATATTATCACGGAAGATCTTCATCGGTCCCGATGCACTAGGTATGACACCTAGATCGGAAATGAACTCTTTCATCCAGACTCCTTCATTCGCTGCTTCGAAGCAGCTATGTACTCCGCTTCACATGTAGATCCATACGGCGCTTTGTTTAGAACTGCACCAATGACAGCTCCCCGTTTAATAAAAATCGTATCCGGTTTGCGATTTAGAATCGTCGGATCGATGTCAAAACTTGCATCGGCGTAACCATTTACGACTAGCTCTTTGTCACCTCCATATCGAAAACATATCCTTAGTCCTTTTCGGGTATTTCGGGATGTTCTTGACCGCTGTCCGATGATCCACTCTGGATTACTTTGGTACCTTCTGCCAAGCTTACAGCTAAGCATCGTCGGTCTGGTACACAGACATTGCATACATGATAGAGCCTATGGCTGAAGCATAGGAACATCTTTCATTTTCTCTCTATCTTCTGCTGTGGTGGGGCATTGAGTCGACTCAATCTTACACCTTGTAACACAGGCAAAAACCTTTCTTTGCACGATCCATTTTGAACTTTTCAAAACTTTATCAAGGTATGTGCTTTGTGAAAGTCAATCAAGCGTCTTGATCTATCTCTATAGATCTTGATGCCCAATATATAAGCAACTTCACGAGGTCTTTCATTGAAAAACTTTTATTCAAGTATCCTTTTATGCTATCCAGAAATTCTATATCATTTCCAATCAATAATATATAGTCCACATATAATATTAGAAATGCTCTGAGCTCCCTCACTTTCTTGTAAATCTGAGCTTCTCCAAAAGTGCATACAAACCCATATGCTTTGATCACACTATCAAGCGTTTATTCTAACTCGAGAGGCTTGCACGGACCATAAATTGATCGTTGGAGCTTGCACACTTTGTTAGCACCTTTTGGATCGACAAAACCTTCGGTTGCATCATATACAACTCTTCTTCTAGAAATCCATTCAAGAATGCGGTTTTACATCCATTTGCCAAATTTCATAATCATAAAATCGGCAATTGCTAACATGATTGAGACAGACTTAAGCATCGCTTCTGGTGAAAAGTCTCATCGTAGTCAACCCTTGAACTTGTCGAAAACCTTTCGCGACAAGTCGAGCTTTGTAAACAGTTACATTACCATCGGCGTCGGTCTTCTTCTTAAAGATCCATTTATTTTCAATGGCTTGCCGATCATCGAACAAGTCAACCAAAGTCCATACTTTGTTCTCATACATGGATCCCATCTCAGATTTCATGGCTTCCAGCCATTTTGCGAATCTGGGCTCACCATCGCTTCTTCATAGTTCGTAGGTTCGCCATGGTCAAGTAACATGACTTCGAATAGGATTACCGTACTACTCAGTGCGGATTTTGTTCTGGTTGATCTCTGAAGTTCGGTGACAACTTGATCTGAAGTTTCATGATCTTCATCATTATATTCCTCACTAATTGGTGTAGGTGTTACTGAAACTGATTTACGTGACGAACTACTTTCAATAAGGGAGCTGGTACTATTACCTCATCAAGTTCCACTTTCCTCCCTCACTTCTTTGAGAGAAACTCCTTCTCTAGAAAGGATCCATTTTAACAACGAATGTCTTGCCTTCGGATCTGTGATAGAAGGTGTACCCAATTGTCTCCTTTGGGTATCCTATGAAGACACATTTCTCGATTTGGGTTCAAGCTTATCGGGTTGAAGTTTCTTTACATAAGCATCGCAACCCCAAACTTTCGAAGCGACAACTTTGGTTTCTTGCTAAACCATAGTTCATAAGGCGTCGTCTCAGCGGTTTTGATGGTGTCCTATTTAGCGTGAATGCGGCCGTCTCAAGAGCATAACCCCAAAATGATAGCGGTAAATCTGTAAGAGACATCATAGATCGCACCATATCCGATAAAGTGCGATTCTGACGTTCGGACACACCATTGCGTTGTGGTGTTCGGGTGGCGTGAGTTCTTGAAACTATTCGCTTTGTTTCAAATGTAGACCAAACTCGTAACTCAAATATTCGCCTCCACGATCAGATCGTAGAAACTTTATTTTCTTATTACGATGATTTTCAACTTCACTCTGAAATTCTTTGAACTTTTCAAATGTTTCAGACTTATGTTTCATTAAGTAGATATACCCATATCTGCTCAAATCATCTGTGAAGGTGAGAAAATAACGATATCCGCCACGAGCTTCAACATTCATTGGACCACATACATCCGTATGTATGATTTCCAATAAATCTGTTGCTCTCTCCATAGTACGGAGAAGCGGAGTTTTAGTCATCTTGCCCATGAGGCACGGTTACTTAAGTGCCAAGTGATTCATAATCAAGTGACTCCAAAGTCCATCGACATGGAGTTTCTTCATCGTTTTACACGATATGACCTAAGCGGCGATGCCACAAATAAGTTGCACTATCATTATCAACTCTGCATCTTTTGGTTTCAACATTATGAATATGTATCACTACTATCGAGATTCATTAAAATAGACCACTCTTCAAGGGTGCATGACCATAAAAGATATTATTCATATAAATAGAACAACCATTATTCTCTGATTTAAATGAATAACCGTCTCGCATTAAACAAGATCCGGATATAATGTTCATGCTCAGCGCGGCACCAAATAACAATTATTCAGGTCTAAAACTAATCCGAAGGTAGATGTAGAGGTAGCGTGCCATTGCGATCACATCGACTTTGGAACCGTTTCCCAGCGCGCCGTCACCTCGTCCTTTGCGGTGTTAAGCAATCCGTAGTTCTGTTTGAGTTGCAAATATTAGCAGCAGAACCGATATCAAATACCAGGTACTCTGCGAGCTCTAGTAAGGTACACATCAATAACAAGTATATCACATATACCTTTGTTCACTTTGCCATCCTTCTTATCCGCCAAATACTTGGGGCAGTTCCGCTTCCGTGACGATCGCTTGCGGTAGAAGCACTCGATTTTGGGCTTAGGTCGGACTTGGGTTTCTTCTCTGATCGACAACTTGTTTGCTGTTCTTCTTGAAGTTCCTTCTTCTTCCCTTTGCCTTTCTTCTTGAAACTAGTGGTCTTGTTGACCATCAACACTTGATGCTCCTTTTGATTTCTACCTCCAGCTTTTAGCATTGCGAAGAGCTCGAGCATAGTCTTTACTAACCCTTGCATATTATAGTTCATCACGAAGCCTTTGTAGCTTGGTGGCGGTGATTGAAGAATTACATCAATGACACAATCATCGGAAGATTAACTCCCGGTTGATTCAAGTGATTGTAATACCCGGACATTTTGAGTATGTGCTCACTTGTGAACTGTTCTCCTCCATCTTGCAGCTATAGAACTTATTGGAGACTTCATATCTCTCAATCCGGGCATTACATTGAAATATCAACTTCAACTCTGGAACATCTCATATGCTCCATGGCGTTCAAAGCGTCGTTGAAGACCAGTTCTAAGCCGTAAAGCATGGCTGCTGAACTATAGAGTAGTCATCAGCTCGCTTTGCGAGGCGTTCACAACCGGCTCGGCATCTGCTGACGAACTGTCACCCAGCGGTGCTTCGGGGCGTAACTTTTACGTGCAGCAATGAGGATTATCCTCGAGTTACGGACCCAGTCCGTGTAATTGCTACCATCATCTTTCAACTTTGCTTTCTCAAGGAATGCATTAAAATTCAACGGAACAACAGCGAGCCATCTATCTACAGATAAACATAGACAAGCAAAATACTATCGGTACTAAGTTCATGATAAATTTAAGTTCAATTAATCATATTACTAAAGAACTCCCACTTAGGCAGACATCTCTCTAGTTATCTAAGTGATCACGTGATCCAAATCAACTAAACCATAACCGATCATCACGTGAGATGGAGTAGTTTTCAATGGTGAACATCTTATGTTGATCATATCGCTATATGATTCACGTTCGACCTTTCGGTCTCCGTGTTCGAGGCCATATCTGTATATGCTAGGCTCGTCAAGTATAACTTGAGTATTCTGCGTGTGCAAAACTGGCTTGCACCCGTTGTAGATGGACGTGAAGCTTATCACACCGATCATCACGTGGTGTCTCGGCACGACGAACTTTGGCAGCGGTGCATACTCGGGAGAACACTACTTGATAATTTTAGTGAGAGATCATCTTATAATGCTACCGTCAATCAAAGCAAGATAAGATGCATAAAGGATAAACATCACATGCAATCAATATAAGTGATATGATATGGCCATCATCATCTTGTGCTTGTGATCTCCATCTCGAAGCAAATCATGATCACCATCGTCACCGGTAGCGACACCTTGATCTCCATCGTAGCATCGTTGTCGTCTCGCCAACTATTGCTTCTCGACTATCGCTAACGCTTAGTGATAAAGTAAAACAATTACATGGCGTTGCATTTCATACAATAAGCGACAACCATATGGCTCCTGCCGATTGCCGATAACTTCGGTTACAAAACATGATCATCTCATACAATAAAATATAGCATCACGTCTTGACCATATCACATCACAACATGCCTGCAAAAACAAGTTAGGCGTCCTCTACTTTGTTGTTGCAAGTTTTACGTGGCTGCTACGGGCTGAGCAAGAACCGTTCTTACCTCGCATCAAAACCACAGCGATACTTCGTCAAATAGACTCCGTTTAACCTTCTCAAGGACGGGCGTAGCCACTTTCAGTTCAACTAAAGTGAGAGAGCAGACACCCGCCGGTCACCTTTAAGCAGCGAGTGCTCGGGCGGTGAAACCAGTCTCGCGTAAGCGTCTGCGTAATGTCGGTCCGGGCGCTTCATCTCACAATACCGCTGAACCAAAGTATGACATCTGGTAGGAAGTATGACTTATATCGCCCACAACTCACTTGTGTTCTACTCGTGCATATGACATCAACGCATAAAACCAGGCTCGGATGCCCTTTGTTGGGGAGCGTAGTAATTTCAAAAATTTTCCTACGATCACGCAAGATCATCGTGATGGCATAGCGAGAGGGAGAGTGTCCGTCCGTACCCTCGTGAGACCGAAAGCGGGCGTTATAACAACGCGGTTGATGTAGTCGTGCGTCTCCACGATCCGACCGATCCAAGTACCGAGCGTCGGCACCTCCGAGTTCGCACACCGTTCAGCTCGATGGCGATCCCGGACTCCGATCCGGCAAAGTGTCGGGGATGAGTTCCGTCGACCTGACGGCGTGGTGGCGATGTTGATGCTCCACCGGCGCGAGGCTTCGCCTAAGCTCCATGACGATATGACTTCTCCGGCGCGGGGCTTCTCCTAAGCTCATGACGATATGACGAAGTGGAATATGGTGGAAGGGGCACCGCTGCAGGCTAAGGCAAGATCCGTAGATCAACTTGTGTCTTGGGGTGCCCCTGCCCCGTATATAAAGGAGACAAGGGGAGGTGGCGGCCCTATAGGGCGCGCAAGGAGAGTCCTACTCCCAGGAGTAGGACTCCCCCCTTCCTAGTTGGACTAGGATTGGAGGAGGAGAAGGGGAAGGCGCGCCCCTTCCTGTCCTATTCGGACTAGAGGGGAGGCGCGCAGCCACCTGGGCTGCCCTTCCTCTTCTCCTATGGCCCATTAAGGCCCATTGACCTCCGGGGGTTCGGTAACCTCCGGTACTCGGTAAATCCGATTTCACGGAACACTTCCGATGTCAAATGTAGGCTTCAATATATCAATCTTTATGTCTCGACCATTTGAGACTCCTCGTCATGTCCGTGATCACATCAGGGACTCGAACAACCTTGGTGCATCAATACTTATAAACTCATTATGAGCTGTCATCCGAAGCGTTAAGCGTGCGGACCCTACGGGTTCGAGAACTATGTAGACATGACCTAGAACCATTCTTGGTCAATAACCAATAGCGGAACCTGGATGCCCATATTGGTTCCTACATATTCTCTGAAGATCTTTATCGGTCAAACCGCTTTGACACATCGTTGTTCCCTTTGTCATCGGTATGTTACTTACGAGATTCGATCGTCGGTATCAATACCTAGTTCAATCTAGTTACGGTAAATCTCTTTACTCGTTCCGTAATACATCATCTCACAACTAACTCATTAGTTGTAATGCTTACAAGGCTTAAGTGATGTGCATTACCGAGAAGGCACGGAGATACCTCTCAGACAATCGGATGACAAAACCTAATCTCGAAATCGCCAACCCAACAAGTACCTTTGGAGACACTGTAGTACTCCTTTATAATCACCCGATTCGTTGTGACGTTTGGTAGTACCAAAGTGTTCCTCCGATAGCAGGAGTTGCATAATCTCATAGTTATAGGAACATGTATGAGTCATGAAGAAAGCATTAACATACTAAGCGATCAAGCTGTTAAGCTAACGGAATGGGTCAAGTCAATCAGATCATTCAACTAATGATGTGACCTTGTTAATCAAATAACAACTCCTTGTTCATGGTTAGGAAACATAACCATCTTTGATTAACAAGCTAGTCTAATAGAGGCATACTAGTGACATCTGTTTGTCTATATATTCACACATGTATTATGTTTCCGGTTAATACAATTCTAGCATGAATAATAAACATTTATCATGATATAAGGAAATAAATAATAACTTTTATTATTGCCTCTAGGGCATATTTCCTTCATCTTGTTCATCACATCATTCTCCTAATGATGTGACCCCATTCTCAAATGACAACACATTTCTATGGTTAATAAACCTTAACCATCTTTGATCAACGAGCTAGTCTAGTAGAGGCTTACTAGGGACACGGTATTTGTTTATGTATTCACATGTATTTAAGTTTCCGATCAATACAATTCCAGCATGAATAATAAACCTTTATCATGAATAAGGAAATTAAAACAACAACTTTATTATTGCCTCTAGGGCATATTTCCTTCAGTCTCCAATTGCACTAGAGTCAATAATCTAGATTACCTTGTAATGGATCTAACACCCATGGAGTCTTGGTGCTGATCATGTTTTGCTCGCGGAAGAGGCTTAGTCAACGGGTCTGCTATATTAAGATCCGTATGTATTTTGCAAATCTCTATGTCTCCATCCTTGACCTTTTCACGAATGGAGTTGAAGCATCTCTTGATGTGTTTAGTTCTCTTGTAAAACCAGGATTCCTTCGCCAAGTCAATTGCTCCAGTGTTGTCACAAAATATTTTCATTGGACCCGATGCACTGGGCATTACACCCAGATCGGATATGAACTACTTCATCTAGACTCCTTCATGTGTTGCTTCTGAAGCAGCCATGTACTCCGCTTCACATGTAGATCCATACGATGCTCTGCTTGGAGCTGCTCCAACCGACAGCTCCACTATTCAATATAATCATATCCGGTTTGTGACTTAGAGTCATCGAGATCGATGTCGAAGCTAGCATCGACATAACCATTTATGACGAGCTCTTAGTCACCTCCATAAACGAGAAACATACCTTGGTCCTTTTGAGGTACTTCAGGATGTTCTTGACTGTTGTCCGGTGATCCACTCCTGGATTACTTTGGTACCTCCGTGCCAAACTTATGGCACGGCACACATCAGGTCTGGTACACAACATAGCATACATGATAGAACCTATGGTTGAGGCATAGGGAATGACTTTCAGTTTCTCTCTATCTTCTGCAGTGGTCGGGCTTTGAGTCTGACTCAACTTCACACCTTGTAACACAGGCAAGAACCCTTTCTCTGACTGATCCATTTGAACTTCTTCAAAACTTTGTCAAGGTATGTGCTTTGTGAAAGTCCTATTAAGCGTCTCGATCTATCCCTATAGATCTTGATGCCCAATATATAAGCAGCTTCACGGAGGTCTTTCATTGATAAATTCTTATTCAAGTATCCTTTTATGCTATCCAGAAATTCTATATCATTTCCAATCAATAAAATGTCATCCACATATAATATCGAAATGCTCTGAGCTCCCTCACTTTCTTGTAAATCTGAGCTTCACCGTAAGTGCATATAAAACCATATCTTTGATCACCTCATCAAAGCGTATATTCCAACTCGAGATGCTTGCACCAGTCCATAGATGGATCGCTGGAGCTTGCATACTTTGTCAACACCTTGAGGATCGACAAAACCTTCTGGTTGCATCAGATACAACTCTTCTTTAAGAAATCAATTAAGGAATGCAGTTTTGACGTCCATTTTCCAGATTTCATAATCATAAAATGTGGCAATTGCTAACATGATTCGGACAGACTTACGCATCGCTACGGGTGAGAAAGTCTCATCGTAGTCAACTCCTTGAACTTGTCGAAAACATTTCGCGACAAGTCGAGCTTTCTAGACAGTAACATTACCATCAGCGCCAGTCTTCTTCTTAAAGATCCATTTATTCTCTATGGCTTGCCGATCATCGGGCAAGTCCATCAAAGTCCATACTTTGTTCTCATACATGGATCCTATCTCAGATTTCATGGCCTCAAGCTATCTGTTGGATCCTGGACTCATCATAGCTTCCTCATAGTTCGTAGGTTCGGCTTGGTCCAATAACATGACTTTCAGAACAGGATTACCGTACCACTCTGGTGCGGATCATGCTCTGGTCGACTTGCGGGGTTCAGTAGTAACTTGATCTAAAGTTTCATGATCATTATCATTTGCTTCCTCTCTAGTTTGTGCGGGTATTGATGACCCACAAGTATAGGGGGTCAATTGTAGCTCTTTCCGATAAGTAAGAGTGTCGAACCCAACAAGGAGCAGAAGGAAATGACAAGTAGTTTTCAGTAAGTTAATGTCTGCAAGTGCTGAAATTGTAAGTAGTGGAGTAGTTTGTAGCAAGGTAATTTGTAACAAGAAAGTAACGATAGTAGTAACAAAAGTGCAGCAAGGTAGCCCAATCCTTTTGAGGCAAAGGACAGGCCAAAACGGTCTCTTATGATAAGCAAAGCGTTCTTGAGGTACATGGGAATTTCATCTAGTCACTTTCACCATGTTGGTTTGATTTGTGTTATTTGCTTTGATAATTTGATATGTTGGTGGACGGTGCTTAAGTGTTGTTCTTACTTGAACAAACCTCCTACTTATGATTAACCCTCCCGCAAGCATCCGCAACTATGAGAAAAGTATTAAGAATAAATTCTAACCATAACATTAAACTTTTGGATCCAATCAGTCCCTTATGGAATAGCGCATAAACTGGGGTTTAAGCTTCTGTCACTCTTGCAACCCATCATCAAATTGCTACTCCACAATGCATCCCCTTAGGCCCAAATATGGTGAAGTGTCATGTAGTCGACATTCACATAACACCACTAAGGGAATCACAACATACATACTATCAAAATATCAAACACATATCAAATTCACATGATTACTTGCAACATGATTTCTCCCGTGACCTCAAGAACAAAAGTAACTACTCAGAAATAATAATCATGCTCATGATCAAAGGAGTATTAAATAGCATAATGGATATGAACGTATAATCGTCCACCAAATAAACCATATAGTAATCAACTACAAGATGTAATCAACACTACTAGTCACCCACAAGCACCAATCTTTAGTTCCGGTAACAAGATTGAACACAAGAGATGAACTAGGGTTTGAGATGAGATGGTGTTTTTGAAGATGTTGATGGATATTGCCCTCCCCAAGATGGGAGAGTTGTTGGTGATGATGATGACGATGATTTCCCCCTTCGGGAGGGAAGTTCCCCGTGGAATCGCTCACGGGAGGGCAAAATGCTCTGTCCAAGTTACGCCTTGAGGCAGTGGCGCTCAGTCCCGAAAGTCCTCCCTCATTTTTTCTAGGTCAAAATGACCTATATACTAGAAGATGGGCACGGAGGAGGGCACAGGTGAGCACAAACCACCGAGGCGCTGGGCTCCTGGCGCCAAATGGGTTGTGCCCACCTGTGGCCCCCTCAATATTCCTCAAATATTCCATAAAAAAATCTCTGTGAAGTTTCAGCTTGTTTGGAGTTGTGCAGAATAGGTAGCCTGACGTAGCTTTTCTAGGTCTAGTTTTCAAGCTGCCGGAATTCTCCCTCTTGGTGTGTACCTTGCATATTATGAGAGAAAAGGCATTAGAATTACTCCAAAAAGCATTATTATGGATAAAGACATTATAAATAACAGTAAGAAAACATGATGCAAAATGGACGTATCAACTCCCCCAAGCTTAGACCTCGCTTGTCCTCAAGCGAAAACCGAAATTGAAAAACATGTCCACATGCTTTGAGAGAGAGGTGTCGATAAAAACAAAATACGGACATAGAAGCATCATATAGATTATTATAACAGCAACAAATTTAAACATAAGACTTTTGTCATAGAACTTTTATCATATACTTCTCATGAATAAGTAGCAGTTCATCACACAATTGAAGTATAAAGCAA
>JAHIAM010017611.1:0-18304 GCA_021605205.1 Aegilops longissima | reverse complement strand
AAATCGGACGTTTTCTTTCTTGCACCTCGCCACTTTACGACGTACATGCTATGTGCGACTCTACTACGACACGCGCACGCCTCTACTACGACAGCGCGCTACATCGACCAAAGATGTACGCATAACGCATGCACCAGAATGACAACGCCACGACGCTCGACCGTGGGTCCCGACCGCCGGCACTTCCTTGCGCAAGATGTAGCAGGGTCCCAGCAATGTGGGGCTAATCGCTTTGTTTTTTTTCGACGCACTTCCTTGCTATGGAAGGTGTAGCTGGGTCCCAGCATGTGGGGAAACATTTTTTTCGTGAAATACGGTGGCTCGTCCGTGAAGGAAATATGCCCTAGAGGCAATAATAAAGTTATTATTTATTTCCTCATATCATGATAAATGTTTATTATTCATGCTAGAATTGTATTAACCGAAACATGATACATGTGTGAATACATAGACAAACATATAGTCACTAGTATGCCTCTACTTGACTAGCTCATTAATCAAAGATGGTTATGTTTCCTAACCATAGACATGTGTTGTTATTTGATTAATGGGATCACATCATTAGGAGAATGATGTGATTGACATGACCCATTCCGTTAGCCTAGCACTTGATCGCTTAGTATATTGCTATTGCTTTCTTCATGACTTATACATGTTCCTCGTAACTATGAGATTATGCAACTCCTGCTTACCGGAGGAACACTTTGGTGCTACCAAACGCCACAACGAATCGGGTGATTATAAAGGAGTACTACAGGTGTCTCCAAAGGTACATGTTGGGTTGGCGATTTCGAGATTAGGTTTTGTCACCCGATTGTCGGAGAGGTATCTCTAGCCTTCTCGTAATACACATCACATAAGCCTTGCAAGCATTGCAACTAATAAGTTAGTTGTAGATGATGTATTACGAACGAGTAAAGAGATTTGCCGTAACGAGATTGAACTAGGTATTGATACCGACGATCAAATCTCTGCAAGTAACATACCGATGACAAAGGGAACAACGATGTCGTTATGCGGTTTGACCGATAAAGATCTTCAGAATATGTAGGAACCAATATGGGCATCCAGGTTCCGCTATTGGTTATTGACCGAGAATAGTTCTAGGTCATGTCTACATAGTTCTCGAACCCGTAGGGTCCGCACGCTTAACGTTACGGCGACAGCTTTTATTATGAGTTTATAAGTTTTGATGTACCGTTTGTTCGAGTCCCGATGTGATCACGGACATGACGAGGAGTCTCAAATGGTCGAGACATAAAGATTGATATATTGGAAGCCTATATTTGATATCGGAATGGTTCCGTGAAATCGGATTTTACCTTAACACCGGGGTTACTGAACCTCCCGGGGATAATGGGCCTTAGTGGGCCATGAGGGAGAAGAGGAGGGTCGCCAGGGCAGGCCGCGCGCCTCCCCCCTAGTCCGAATAGGACAGGAGAGGGGCGCCGCCTCTTCCTCTTCCCTCCCCCTTCCTTCTCCAACAAGGCAGAGGGGGAGTCCTACTCCTGGGAGTAGGACCTCCAGCGCACTTTGAGGGCCGGCCGCACCTCCCTCCCTCCTTTATATACGGGGGGGGGCACCCATGACACACAAGTTGATCTACGGATCGCCTTAGCTGCAGTGCGTGCCCCTCCACCATATTCCACCTCGGTCATATCGTCGCGAGTTTAGGCGGCCTCGCGCCGTAGAGCATCATCATCGCCACCACGCCGTCAGGTCCGACGGAACTCATCCCCGACGCTTTGCTGGATCGGAGCCCGGGATCGCCATCGAGCTGAACGTGCTGAACTCGGAGGTGCCGTGACGCTCGTACTTGGATCGGTCGGATCGTGAAGACGCACGACTACATCAACCGCCGTTGTCATAACGCCTCGCCACGGTCCACGAGGGTACGTGGACAATACTTCCTCTCGCTGCTATGCCATCACCATGATCTTGCGTGCGTAGGAAATTTTTGAAATTACTACGCTCCCCAACAAAGGGCATCCGAGCCTGGTTTTATGCGCTGATGTTATATGCACGAGTAGAACACAAGTGAGTTGTGGGCGATATAAGTCATACCGCTTACCAAAGATGTCATACTTTGGTTCAGCGGTATTGTGAGATGAAGCGCCCGACCGACATTACGCCAGACGCTTACGCGAGACTGGTTTCACCGCCGCGAGCACTCGCTGCTTAAAGGTGACCGGCGGGTGTCTGCTCTCTCACTTTAGTTGAACTGAAAAGGCTACGCCCGTCCTTGAAGGTTAAAACAGCACCAACTTGACAAACTATCGCTGTGGTTTTGATGCGAGGTAAGAACGGTTCTTGCTCAGCCCGTAGCAGCCACGTAAAACTTGCAACAACAAAGTAGAGGACGCCTAACTTGTTTTTGCAGGCATGTTGTGATGTGATATGGTCAAGACGTGATGCTATATTTTATTGTATGAGATGATCATGTTTTGTAACCGAAGTTATCGGCAATCGGCAGGAGCCATATGGTTGTCGCTTATTGTATGAAATGCAACGCCATGTAATTGCTTTACTTTATCACTAAGCGTAGCGATAGTCGAGAAGCAATAGTTGGCTAGACGACAACGATGCTACGATGGAGATCAAGGTGTCGCTACCGGTGACGATGGTGATCACGACGGTGCTTCGAGATGGAGATCACAAGCACAAGATGATGATGGCCATATCATATCACTTATATTGATTGCATGTGATGTTTATCCTTTATGCATCTTATCTTGCTTTGATTGACGGTAGCATTTTAAGATGATCTCTCACTAAAATTATCAAGACGTGTTCTCCCGAGTATGCACCGCTGCAAAGTTCGTCGTGCCTGCACACCACGTGATGATCGGGTGTGATAAGCTCTACGTCCATCTACAACGGTGCAAGCCAGTTTTGCACACGCAGAATACTCAGTTAAACTTGACGAGCCTAGCATATGCAGATATGGCCTCGAACACGGAGACCGAAAGGTCGAGCGTGAATCATATAGTAGATATGATCAACATAGTGATGTTCACCATTGAAAACTACTCCATCTCACGTGATGATCGGTTATGGTTTAGTTGATTTGGATCACGAATCACTTAGATGACTAGAGAGATGTCTATCTAAGTGGGAGTTCTTAAGTAATATGATTAATTGAACTTAAATTTATCATGAACTTAGTACCGATAGTATTTTGCTTGTCTATGTTTATCGTAGATAGATGGCTCGTGTGTTGTTCCGTTGAATTTTAATGCTGCCTTGAGAAAGCAAAGTTGAAAGATGATGGTAGCAATTACACGGACTGGGTCCGAATTTGAGGATTATCCTCATTGCTGCACGTAAGAATTACGCCCCGAAGCACCGCTGGGTGCCAGTGCTCGCCGCAGGAGCAACGCCGAAGTTGTGAACGTCTCGCGAGCAAAGTGATGACTACTCTATAGTTCAAGGTGCCATGCTTTACGGCTTAGAACCGGTCTTCAACGACGCTTTGAACGCCATGGAGCATATGAGATGTTCCAAGAGTTGAAGTTAATATTTCAAGCAAATGCCCGGATTGAGAGATATGAAGTTCCAATAAGTTCTATAGCTGCAAGATGGAGGAGAATAGTTCTCACAAGGAGCATATACTCAAAATGTCCGGGTATAATAATCACTTGATTCAACCGGAGTTAATCTTCCGATGATAGTGTCATTGATGAATTCTCCAATCATCGCCACCAAGCTACAAGAGCTTCGTGATGAACTATAATATGCAAGGGATGACTAAGACAATTCCCGAGCTCTTCGCAATGCTAAAAGCTGGAGGTAGAAATCAAGAAAGAGCATCAAGTGTTGATGGTCAACAAGACCACTAGTTTCAAGAAAAGGGCAAAGGAAGAAGAAGGGAACTTCAAAAAGAACAGCAAGAAAGTTGTTGCTCAAGAGAAGAAACCCAAGTCTGGACCTAAGCCTAAACTCGAGTGTTTCTACCGCAAGCAAACTGGTCACCGGAAGCGGAACTGCCCCAAGTATTTGGCGGATAAGAAGGATGGCAAGGTGAACAAAGGTATATGTGATATACATGTTATTGATGTGTACCTTACTAGAGCTCGTAGTAGCACTGGTATTTGATAATCGGTTCTGCTAATATTTGCAACTCAAAACAGGGACTACGGAATAAGCGAAGCACCGCAAAGGACGAGGTGACGATGCGCTGGAAATGGTTCCAAAGTCGATGTGATCGCGGTCGGCACGCTACCTCTACATCTACCTTCGGGATTAGTTTTAGACCTAAATAATTGTTATTTGGTGCCAGCCATGAGCATGAACATTATATCCGGATCTTGTTTGATGCGAGACGGTTATTCATTTAAATCGAGAATAATGGTTGTTCTATTTATATGAGTAATATCTTTATGGTCATGCACCCTTGAAGAGTGGTCTATTTTATTAAATCTCGATAGTAGTAATACACATATTCATAATGTCGAAGCCAAAAGATGCAGAGTTAATAATGATAGTGCAACTTATTTGTGGCAATCGCCGCTTAGGTCATATCGGTGTAAAGCGCATGAAGAAACTCCATACCGATGGACTTTTGGAATCACTTGATTATGAATCACTTGGTACTTATGTAACCGTGCCTCATAGGCAAGATGACTAAAACACCGCTTCTCCGGTTCTATGGAGAGAGCAACAGATTTGTTGGAAATCATACATACAGATGTATGTGGTCCAATGAATGTTGAAGCTCATGGCGGATATCGTTATTTTCTCACCTTCACAGATGATTTAAGCAGATATGGGTATATCTTCTTAATGAAACATAAATCTGAAACATTTGAAAAGTTCAAAGAATTTCAGAGTGAAGTTGAAAATCATCGTAACAAGAAAATAAAATTTCTACGATCTGATCGTGGAGGAGAATATTTGAGTTACGAAGTTTGGTCTACATTTGAAAAATGCGAATAGTTTCAGAACTAACGCCACCGAACACCACAACAGAATGGTGTGTCCGAACGTCAGAATCGTGATTTACTAGATATGGTGCGATCTATGATGTCTCTTACCGATTTACCGCTATCGCTTTGGGGTTATGCTTTAGAGACGGCCGATTCACGCTAAATAGGGCACCATCAAAACTGCTGAGACGACTCCTTATGAACTATGGTTTGGCAAGAAACCAAAGTTGTCGCTTCAAAGTTTGGGGCTGCGATGCTTATGTGAAAAACTTCAACCTGATAAGCTTGAACCCAAATCGAAAATGTGTCTTCATAGGATACCCAAAGGAAACAGTTGGGTACACCTTCTATCACAGATCCAAGGCAAGACATTCGCTGTTAAGAATGGATCCTTTCTAGAGAAGGAGTTTCTCTCAAAGAAGTGAGGGGAGAAAAGTAGAACTTGATGAGGTAACAGACCAGCTCCCTTATTGGAAAATGGTTCATCACGTAAATCGGTTCCGTGACACCTACACCAATTAGTGAGGAAGTTAATGATGATGATCATGAAACTTCAGATCAAGTTTCTACCGAACTACGAGGTCAACTAGAGTAAGATCCGCACTGAGTGGTACGGTAATCCTATTCGAAGTCATGTTACTTGACCATGGTGAACCTACAAACTATGAAGAAGCGATGGTGAGCCCAGATTCGCAAAATGGCTGGAAGCCATGAAATCTGAGATGGGATCCATGTATGAGAACAAAGTATGGACTTTGGTTGACTTGTTCGATGATCGGCAAGCCATTGAGAATAAATGGATCTTTAAGAAGAAGACCGACGCGATGGTAATGTAATCGTTTATAAAGCTCGACTTGTTGCAAAGGTTTTCGACAAGTTCAAGGGGTTGACTACGATGAGACTTTCTCACCAGAAGCGATGCTTAAGTCTGTCCGAATCATGTTAGCAATTGCTGCATTTTATGATTATGAAATTTGGCAAATGGATGTAAAACTGCATTCTTGAATGGATTTCTAGAAGAAGAGTTGTATATGATGCAACCAGAAGGTTTTGTTGATCCAAAAGGTGCTAACAAAGTGTGCAAGCTCCAAATGATCAATTTATGGTCCGTGCAAGCCTCTCGAGTTGAATAAACGCTTGATAGTGTGATCAAAGATATGGTTTTATATGCACTTTGGAGAAGCCTCAGATTTACAAGAAAGTGAGTGGGAGCTCAGAGCATTTCTGATATTATATGTGGACGATATATTATTAATTGGAAATGATATAGAATTTCTGGATAGCATAAAAGGATACTTGAATAAAAGTTTTCAATGAAAGACCTCGTGAAGTTGCTTATATATTGGGCATCAAGATCTATAGAGATAGATCAAGACGCTTAATTGACTTTCACAAAGCACATACCTTGATAAAGTTTTGAAAAGTTCAAAATGGATCAGCAAAGAAAGGTTTTTACCAGACATACAAGGTGTGAAATTGAGTCGACTCAATGCCCACCACAAGCAGAAGATAGAGAGAAAATGAAAGATGTTCCTATGCTTCAGCCATAGGCTCTATCATGTATGCAATGCTGTGTACCGCACCGACGATGCTTAGCAATAAGCTTGGCAGGAAGGTACCAAAGTAATCCAGAGTGGATCATCGACAGCGGTCAAGAACATCCCGAAATACCGAAAAGGACTAAGGATATGTTTCTCGATATGGAGGTGACAAAGAGCTAGTCGAAATGGTTACGCCGATGTAAGTTTTGACACCGATCCGGACGATTCTAAATCGCAAACCGGATACGTGTTTTTATTAAACGGTGGAGCTGCCATTGGTGCAGTTCTAAACAAAGCGCCGTGGCGGGATCTACATGTGAAGCGGAGTACATAGCTGCTTCGAAGCAGAAATGAAGGAGTCTGGATGAAAGAGTTCATTTCCGATCTAGGTGTCATACCTAGTGCATCGACCAATGAAGATCTTCTCGTGACAATATCGGTGCAATTGCCTTGGCAAAGGAATCCAGATTTCACAAGAGGACCAAGCATATCAAGAGACGCTTCAATTCCATTCGGACCAAGTCCAAGTGGGAGACATAGAGATTTGCAAGATACATACGGATCTGAATGTTGCGCACCCGCTGACTAAGCCTCTTCCACGAGCAAAACATGATCAGCACCAAGACTCCATGGGTGTTAGAATCATTACTGTAATCTAGATTATTGACTCTAGTGCAAGTGGGAGATCAAGGAAATATGCCCTAGAGGCAATAATAAAGTTATTATTTATTTCCTCATATCATGATAAATGTTTATTATTCATGCTAGAATTGTATTAACCGAAACATGATACATGTGTGAATACATAGACAAACATATAGTCACTAGTATGCCTCTACTTGACTAGCTCATTAATCAAAGATGGTTATGTTTCCTAACCATAGACATGTGTTGTTATTTGATTAATGGGATCACATCATTAGGAGAATGATGTGATTGACATGACCCATTCCGTTAGCCTAGCACTTGATCGCTTAGTATATTGCTATTGCTTTCTTCATGACTTATACATGTTCCGTAACTATGAGATTATGCAACTCCTGCTTACCGGAGGAACACTTTGGTGCTACCAAACGTCACAACGAATCGGGTGATTATAAAGGAGTACTACAGGTGTCTCCAAAGGTACATGTTGGGTTGGCGATTTCGAGATTAGGTTTTGTCACTCCGATTGTCGGAGAGGTATCTCTAGGCCTTCTCGGTAATACACATCACATAAGCCTTGCAAGCATTGCAACTAATAAGTTAGTTGTGAGATGATGTATTACGGAACGAGTAAAGAGACTTGCCGATAACGAGATTGAACTAGGTATTGATACCGACGATCAATCTCGCAAGTAACATACCGATGACAAAGGGAACAACGATGTCGTTATGCGGTTTGACCGATAAAGATCTTCAGAGAATATGTAGGAACCAATATGGGCATCCAGGTTCCGCTATTGGTTATTGACCGAGAATAGTTCTAGGTCATGTCTACATAGTTCTCGAACCCGTAGGGTCCGCACGCTTAACGCTACGATGACAGCTTTATTATGAGTTTATAAGTTTTGATGTACCAAGTTTGTTCGAGTCCCGGATGTGATCACGACATGACGAGGAGTCTCAAATGGTCGAGACATAAAGATTGATATATTGGAAGCCTATATTTGATATCGGAATGGTTCCGTGAAATCGGATTTTACTCGAACACCGGGGTTACCGAAACCTCCCGGGGATAATGGGCCTTAGTGGGCCATGAGGGAGAAGAGGAGGGCCGCCAGGCAGGCCGCGCCTCCCCCTAGTCCGAATAGGACAAGGAGAGGGGGGCGCCCTTCCTCTTTCCCTCCCCTTTCCTTCTCCAACAAGGCAGAGGGGGAGTCCTACCCTGTGGGAGTAGGACTCTCCAGCGCACCCTATGAGGGCCGGCCGCACCTCCCTCCCTCCTTATATATAAAGGGGCACCCCATGACACAAGTTGATCTACGGATCGCTCTTTAGCCGCAGTGCCCCCTCCACCATATTCCACCTCGGTCATATCGTCATGAGCTTAGGCGAAGCCCTCGCCGGTGGAGCATCATCATCGCCACCACGCCGTCGGTCGACGGAACTCATCCCCGACGCTTTGCGGATCGAGCCCGGGATCGCCATCGAGCTGAACGTGTGCTGAACTCGGAGGTGCCGACGCTCGGTACTTGGATCGGTCGGATCGTGAAGACGACGACTACATCAACCGCGTTGTCATAACGCTCCGCCACGGTTCACGAGGGTACGTGGACAATACTCTCCTCTCGCTGCTATGCCATCACCATGATCTTGCGCAGCGAGGAAATTTTTTGAAATTACTACGCTCCCAACATTTGCATATTTCAAAAGTGTCCAACTGTTTTTAATCCCAAATTTTGACTCACATTCAAACTGATTTTAAAAATAAATGTATATCAATATAAAATCCAACAAATTCTCCACGCATAAAAATTAATGTAATTTATAATCTTGAAATGAAAAAAGATATTTGAAACTAATTGCCGGTTTGATGTGTTTTAAAAATGTACAACCCATTTCTCATATCGATGGGCCATTTTCTCCGCCAATTAATGAAAGCCTCCTCGCCTTTGAAAGATTTGCAGCCCAACAGCCCGACAAAGCAATTACTTGGCAAATCACAAAAATTGGGCTATGGCCATGGACCCAAATGTACCTCTCCACGGATAGTACTCTTCCGATGGAAGTCGCTCGACCACGTGACCACGCCATGGAGAGCACCACGGCGTGGACGACGGCAAGGCCTAGGAAGGGATGACGCGAGCCGGAAGATGCGTAGTGGAAGCCCGCCGAGAGGAGTACGAGGGTTCACCGTTCGCGCTGTGAGGTTGTGCCGCCCAGGCTCGCCACGGTGGGAATAGAGGGCGGTGAGGCCCAGGCAAGCAAACCGCCATGGGAGGCGGAGCATGCGGCACATCGGGGCTAGCTTGGGCGGCCGGAGCAAGAAGACCAGAGGTTGAAGAAGCACCAGGGGATGGACATCGACGGCAGAGCTAGAATCGTTTCATATTGACAAAGTTGACAAAGGTCCCCGCCCCACCAACTTAGTAGGCCCATTAAGCAGCCTCCCATGGTGGGTCCCGCAGGGGGGATTTTTTTTGGGTAATAAGGAGGCACCCGTGGGTCCGAGCTAAAACGCTTATTCAAAAACCCGCTCAACCGGGTCCAGCCAGGGGCAATCATTTTTTCGGAATGGTGACCGCCCAAAGGTTCCCCGCCGGTGGAGGAATAATTATTTTTGGGATAATAAGGAGGCACTTCCGCGGGCCATGGACCCCAACGCCCTTTCCACGATACCCCACGTCCATGGAAGTTGTTCTGACCACGCACCACGCCAGGCCGAGAGCACCGGTGGACGGGGAGGCCAGGAAGGGACGACGCGAGCAAGACGCGGGCAAATGACACGGAGAGGAGTACAGGGTTCATGGTTCCCCGCCATTGCCGCCAAATCGGGGTTGGGTGAGTGGAGGGATGGTGCCAGGGGGAGTAAGGGGGGGCTCCCGGCAAAGAAACCGCCACGGAGGCAGGAGCAAAGGGACGACCGGGCGCTGCTTTGGGCATCGGAGCAAGAAGACCGAGGTTGAAGAAGCAACCGGCGGATGGACATCGATCACAAGCTAGAATCGTATTGACTAAGTTGAAAAGCCCTGGTATGTCAACTTAGTAGGCCCACATGTCCCCGAACGGAATTATGTCGGGGAGGAATAATTTTTGGGGGTGAAACTAGAATATTGAGATTGAAGAAGAAGCAAGATCCGTTGATGGATATCCAACGGCCACACCTAGAACTGGGTTGACTATAAGTTGACAAAGCCTTGAAGCGGCCAACTCTTTTTTTGGGGACGCCAACTTAGTAAGGCCGTAAGTGTGTGGGAGAACTTATAGCCCATTTGAGATTTGTAAGAATGTTAGCCCATTTTGAATTCTAATGGAATTTACTATAGCACATTTACGTTGTTAAAAGTACCCCATTTCAACCAACCGCTCAAAAAAGAATTCAATAAAATTTCCACATTTTGATGGGATCCAAAATATTTTTATCCCAAATTTCTAGTCGATTAAATACAATTTCAATATAAATTTATATTACTAAAAATCCAAATAAACATTCCAAAATTAATGAAATTAAAATTTTCAATATCCAAAATAATATTTTATAAAGTAACTGTTTTGCATTTTTTATAGTTACTACCTAGTTTTTATAATTACATGCCATTTATTATTTCTAAAGCCCATTTTCTTGTTAAGCCTAATGCATCCCTCCTAGGAAAGATTTGCAGCCCGGCGGAGAATAACAACTTGACCTTGCTCGGGTATTCCAAAAAGTATAGCTGGGCTAGCCATTTTCAACTTGAAAAAATTAATACGGGCGGCAGACGGCCACATCCCACCCCAAACTGAAAGTGATGTTTTCGTTGTTGTTCAAAGGGAGAAAATTAATATCCGGGCTAAACATCAAAAACTCGAGTGCTCACACCTCAAAAACACAAATCCCGAGCTGCTTGGTCCCATGGGCCGCTTTGTGCAATTTCCTTATTGACTAACATAGGTTGACAATGGTGTGATCATGTCGGAAACCAGAGGAAGCAAAATAAATTATAGTTATATATATAATATATATATATATATATATATATATATAAAATAAGGAGGCACTTGACGTGAGGTTGTGGACCGTGGGTCCCCAGCATCCTCTCCAAAAAGTCATCTCCTCGCACGCGCTTCCCCAAAAACAAGACCGCCCCCCCGGCAAAGGGATTCGCCAAGCAACACAAGTGTCGTCTTCCCCATCCCCGCCCACATTAATGATACGCGTTGCCGAGGCGGCACCGCCACACCCCGCCCCTCCGCCTACCACCATTGCTATATAAACCACGGCCATAGCCGCAATATCCGATCCGCTTTTTTCCCGTCCACACCACTACGCCCACATGGCTTCTCCCCGGGCCGACGGGCGGACGACGACCATAAGGAGATGGCAGCATTGTCGCCGAGGCCCGGGGCAGCCAGGACACGACGCCCCAATGGAGAACATGGTAGTAATCCGGGCGCCAACCCTCCTCCGCCCATCTCGGGTGCATTGCACCATGACCATCGGCGAGGCCCTGCCCTATATGGCATGAGGGATGCGTGAGGGAGCGGAGGCGCAGTCGACGCCGCCACAACCACCATCTCTCCGAGCACCGCAGGGAGGAGCAGATTGCCGGGAGGGCGGAGCAGGAGGCGCTGCGAAGACGCCCCGCCCGCAAGGGCCGCTCAGCGCTTAGCGGTACCACATGCGGGTGGCGAGGCGCGCCCCACAAAGAGGCGCAAAGAGGGCGGCGAAGCGGGCGGGCGCTGTTTCGACCGAGGACAGGGAGACAAGCCGGCCCGACGAAGTCCTCGCCCCGGGCCGACGAGGCCCTGCGCCGAGGCCCAGGGCGCCAACAACAAGGGAGGACACCGCTGCCCGGGCCCCCCGCCAACAATGAGGCAGAGGAATCGCGGCCCGCCGAGGCCCCACCCCCGCCCCAAGACAGAGAATCGCCGCCTGCCGAGGCCCCGCCGCCCAACAAGGCTGCGCCACCAAAACGAGGAAGAGAACACGGTAGGTCCGCGCCGGGCCCAAAGGCCACCGCCGCTACCCCGGATGAAGCGTAGGCGGGTTGACCACACCGGTTAGCTTTTGGCGCGACGGAGTCAAGACGCGCGAGAAGAACGCGCTTTATTTTTAACGTGGTGCTTTACGACACGGGCCCAACAGGCCACATGTCGCTTACGAACCACCGCAGCGCACCGCTTGTCATAGGGAACGGGGTAGTTTTAATTAATTATGCCCAAACGCCCTTTTTAGTTGAAGAAATGAAATGTAATGAACCGCATGTTTATATGAACCGACCGTATGAATGAATTTATTTCATTAGTTCAATTCGAATGCATTGGATGAACATGCAAAACAATAGTACTAGCATTATTCCTGTGGTGATCACCTGCTTGCAGAGTTACATGTACTCCTCCGTCCTTTCTAGTCTCATACAAGTTTTATTCCCAACAAAGTATCTCTACTTTGACCAATTTATAAAAAAGTATGCACTTTCACAATGGCAAAAAAGGAAATGTAAGAAGTACAAAGAGTTTGAGCAGCTTTTTAGCGTCAGACATTGCAATCAAACACACAGTCGGAATTCATAGAGAACATTCAAAACAATCGATGATTATGCATCTCAAAAACATGTCGAGGCAATATTTACTTCACAACTAAAGAATAAAGAAAAATTGATGACGCTGGATAGCAAAGGGCATCCCATTCAAAATATCAAACGATGTCTTGCTAAAATCAATGAGCAAAATTTGACAAGGTTGTCCCATTCCAAAATATCAAATCCTCATTGTGGAATGGGCAGGTTTGCCATCGTGACATTGACATGGCACCGTACAAATAAACCAGTTGTTCTTTTGTGCGCCCACCAAAATCAACCAAATTTTTGGGCTTTAGATTTCGCCTTATATGTTGCAACGCCTTGAACTTATCCACCTCCTTTCTTGTGGTGTAATGATTCGATGTATTCATGAACATTTTGTGCGCCCATTGAAATCAAGTAGCACCCCTGCTTGCACAAATAAAAAAGTGATTATTAAAGCAAATTGTACTATGAATTGACAGCTTAAAGAAACATGGTCCATGTAGAGCACACTTTAGAAAAATGGAACTCACGAAAGAAAGAACAACATTGTACTCCAAGATCACAAAGAAAAATGGAGATTTGTCACCCTTCCGAGATGAAGTTAGTTTGGTTTGTGGGGAGTAATGTAACCATCCTTCAACCGCTTCCTTCCGATGAGAAGATAGACGGGATTCTTCATCCCGCATAACGAACTAGTCACTTCACGACCATATTCTTCTTCAGAGGAAGATGATCCCGTGCAAAGACAAGAGGACTACTAAATGCTAGCATCCCTGCTTGCCAAAAAAGGAAAGGAAATATTTAAAACAACACAAATGAAGCACTTTCAAGGACAATACCACTTTTTCATGACAAGATCTAAACAAGAGCACAACACCAATAGAGATGACAAAGCTCAATCATATGGATGAAATCGTTAGTACCAACCTTGTCGAGGCTTATTTGTAGAGCATACAGATGAAGCACTTCTCCGAACCATCTTGTATCACGGTGGCCATGCTTACTATATCCTCGATTAGTTTAATGTTTCCAACATCTTCTTGTGCAGTTCCACTAAAATATATGGTATCTTCAAAGAAGATCCTGTTTGCACAAGTAGAGATAATTACATATTACATTAAGAGTGGCATCAAATCAGTGGCAAAACAATTGCTCGCTCCAGCCATAGCAATAAATTAAGATGCAAAACTATATCATTACTTGTGTCATCATAGTTCCAAAGGTTTCATTACAAAGACCGGAGTTGATTTTGTTTTTCTTCCGCTTGTTCTTCCCTTCATCACTTGGTTCAATAATGCATAAGCTTCGCTTCAATGTAAGATTTGGCATGTCAATTAGGGAGCACAAGTATAGTACTAAACTTAACTTTCTCGATAAAGTGGCAAAATAAGCCAAGCTTGTGAAATATCCTTATCTTACCTCAATGGGATATTATGGTGCACATACGATTGGTAGTTTTGTCCCCATTTGTGCAATTCACTAAAATCAAGCAACATTATCATACAAGTAGCACAACATATGAAAGCACACGCAGAATCATGTGAAAGAAGGCTAGTATCGACCTCTCATGATGCGGAATTCAAACAACTCACAAGAAGAAGATCTGAACCAAATTGCCTTTAACGGATAGGAAGTAAGATCTCCTCTGTGCAGTCTCCACTAAGATCAAGCAATCAGCAATATTGTCGGTGTGATATTTGTTGAACTGCACAAAACACTCTTAAAACAAAGTGTTTTGTGCAAAGGCAACAAAAGGTCACAATGGCAACGAGGTGAAGTAGATAACCATGTTTACACAGAGGTGCAAAGGAAGCAATTAGTGGTCAATAACGGTGGATGACATGAAGCCAACAAAAGAAGCATCTACCTTATCTAAAGGGAAAGAAAGCAAGACAAGAGCATTTCTCAAACGGTGGCATTGATTATATTAACATAGAGATTATATTAACAATAAAATTGTAAACATGTAATTTGCTTTAACTGTGGCATTGCATCAATTTTCCAGCGCATTATTAGAGGGTGTTTGTTTACAGGACATTTCGGTGTAGGGACTAAAAACTCCATGTCTGTCCCATCTAAACCAAACAGGAGGGACTTTTAGGACTAAAAGTGGGCATTTGGGACTAAAGAAAGAAGACCCCGAGGGAGTCTTTTGGGACTTTTTCCAACAGTTGCCCTGCCACACATCGCACCTTGTCTCTACTAGTTCATTACTAGGGTAACGTGGTCTTTAGCATGTCATTTAATAACCTCTAGTCCATGTTTAGTCCCTCGAACCAAGGTAGGGACTAGGGAGTTTTAGCCAAACAGGCCTTAGATTAACAACAGCTAATGAGTTGCACGGACAATGGACGACCAGCACCATGTGCATCTACCGATGTATCGTGGTCATGCACATGTCCTGCAACAAAGAACAAACAACCAAGGAGCATATTTGTGTTGGTCCCAGTTTGTTATCTTTAGACACCTTTCCCTATGTGAGCGCAGAAATCTAGTCCCGCTCAAACTCTACAGCCTTGTCCCTTTTTTTTCCTTTTTGAACTAGTACTTTTGCCCTTCCTTTCCTCTTTGAACCACGCCCCAGATTTATGCGATACAACTTTCCCCACTACTTTCCCCATTCCTTTCCTCTTTGAACCACGCCCAGATTCATGCTATACAACTTTCCCCTTCATTTCCTCTTTGAACACCCTAGATTCATGCTATATACAACTTTTCCCACTACTTTTCCCCACTCCTTTCCTCTTGAACCACGCCCTAGATTCATGGTATACATGCAGCTAGAGCAATGCATGTGGAGTAAGTAAATTATACCTTAAAGTTCTTGGGGCGTGGTCTGGCGACGGACAACGCATGAAGAAGAAGGGGTCGGTGCCTCCCTGCCCACTGGTGGAAAGTGAACAGCAGCCTGTAGTCCTCGCCGACGGCGATAGTGTTAAGCCTCCTTCCTTCCCCAGGACGGATCCTGCCGCTCTTTGAGCAGCAAGAGGGGAGAGAGAGGCCAACGAAGTCTTGTTTAGATCCGAGAGGGCGAGAGAGTGTGAAGAGAGCAACTACAAGCATTGAGCTCCAATGGAGAGGGCGAGAGTGTGAAGAGAGCAACTACAAGCCCGAGGCTCCAAAGAGAGGGCGAGAGAGTGTGAAGAGAGCAACTACAGCGCCGAGGCTCCAGCGGTATATATATACTGAGAGAGAGGTGAAGTGCAAACCCTAGAAAACATTTTGACCACCAAAGAATCCTCCCGCACAAATTATGCTCAAGTGTAGTTATTGAACCCGAGACCTCAAGTTTGATGAGCAACAGCTAACTAGTTACACAACCCTCCCTATGTTCAACGAGAGGAAATAACCTTTATACATTCCTGCATTTGTGTGACAAGCATGCCGTGTTTTTGTGTGTGTGTGTGGGAGTCATTGGGATTTCAATCATAATCGTGTCATGTGGCTTTGGTGGTAAGACTATCCACAAGTGCAAAAATAATGCAGCCTTAGTCACCTTACTTCGCCACGTAGTAGCTGGGTCCCACCATGAGGGTGAAACAAACAAATTAATAAGAAAATTAAAAGCGCCATGTGTATCTTACTCACAATCTCGCATCGCTTCGGAACACTGTCCAATTGATCCTCTGCTCACTCAATGCACTATTTTAAGTGAATCTTATTATAACATGCACACAAATTTTGGGCACTTGTATTTGACTTAAGTCAAGAGCCACTGATCTCAGATACTTACTACTCCTCTGCTCTAGGTGTAATAAGTCACGTTAGAAGGTGCAACGGGACCATGTGTGTGTGTGTGTGTGTGTGTGTGTGTGTGTGTGTGTGTGTGTGTGTGTGTGTGTGTGTGTGTTTAACAACATGTGTGTTTAGAGAGACAAACCGACCTACTCCTAAGAGAGTTGTGTAGTGTACATTTAGCCAGAGCGGTATCCTCGCTTCGGGCGGTCCGGGACATGGGACAGCCGCCGTCCCTTCCCGCCAGGGCCACCCAAAGCCCTCCACGCTCCCGGCTCAAAAAACAACCCAAAGAATCGGTGCGATTCATGCCGGCAGAGCGGACGCCTCTCACCGTGCAAGAGTGGGGTTTCTTCGCCCACTTCCGGTCTATGTGATTTAACGGCTCATTGGTTTTTATTACGAGGTGGTAGGACTGTGGATGTCCACGCCAAAGGAGGTACTACTACTAGATTACAATTTTCTCCATTTTAAATGGAGGTGTGCAAGAGCAAAAAACACGAGGTCGGATTACATGGCCCACCTCACACTATCACCTGCACACCTAACTCTTTACATAGTAGTACTCCTCCGCCTAAATATTACTAGATGAGTCCCCGGGTCATAACAACGGATATCTCTCCAAAAATTATCGCTTTTAGAACTAAAAAACTTATAACCGATGACAAATGTGGTAGCCAAACTAAATAAACTCCCATCATCATTTAGATCATCCCATGGGAAAAAAGATCAGCCAACTCCTACTACATAATGGGATTATATTTTTTTTGACATGTTAATGGGACTTAAAAGATCACTTACATGCATGCATGCATGCTTGCTGAATGTTGATGTGATTTAAAACCCACCACATGAATGTGCCACGATTTCTGCATGCTTGCATGTGGCTTAGTGGGAGCCTCTCAACGCCTAGATCGACGCATTCGGACTGATTTATTTATCTAACGGCCACATCAATTTTGATGATGTGGCTCAAGGAGAGGATAGGGAATTCAGTAGGGGGCTATATTATTAAGATAAGTCTTTGTAAAATTCCCCACAGGAACAAAATGAATGAATCTACACTTAAATGCATCTTATACATCCGCATGTGGTCATGGTGAAATCTACAAAGACTTATATTTAGGAACGGAGGAAGTACTAGTATATTCATCGTAATTTATCCAGATAAATTTGTATAATGCTATGAAGCTTCCACTTTGTTACATGTATCTTACCCAAGGTTGCCCGCTGCAACATTTCATCAAATACAAAGGAGACTAACATGCATGCTATTGCATCTCAATGGTTGATGATCATAGCAATATGTATCTCTCCAAAATAAGTGTCTCAATTTGTGCAAACTTTAGTACAAAGTTGTACTACTACTAAAGTTGACACTTATTTTGGAAAGAAGCTAAAAAAATGATCCATGCAGTCCCTAGCCCTTGAACCAAACCCTAACCAGGCTTTAATTTGGGCCAACGTGGCGCCTAAGAAATGAAGTTTGCAACCTTGACCATCGATCATTTTTGCGCCACCAAAATCGAGATGAGCATCCCGGGCAAAGAAATTGAAGAAGAGTGATTAGAATAAGATTATCGGGACTAGTTGATGAGACATAAACTCATCACAAATACAAAGACGTAGAAGGGGAGGTATGTGGGGCAAAGAAGTACTAGAGAAATATCCCAGAAGTGATGTGGGGCAGGAAAGGGTGGCCGTGTAAAGGGAGTTGTACCGAGGGAGGCTCAACCTTGAGGAGGGTGGCGGAGGGCAACCCCACGCCGGCAAAGGAGCAAGGGACAAAGGCAACCTCACCGGATTTTGGAGAGAGAACGGGGGGACCCGATCGGGACGGCGAAGGGGTTTTCCGCACACCCACCGTACACTAAGCATCCACCCTTCCCCAAGCGGACGGATCCCCGGGATGTTT
>JAHIAM010017610.1:0-17890 GCA_021605205.1 Aegilops longissima | reverse complement strand
GACATGTACCTGTGGAGTGGACGTGCGAACCTGTGTAATGTAGCGCAGTAAGTGAAGTAGAAAGGCACAAATAGTATGAACATGCGTGGCATATAGGCATTTGTCTCTTACTACCACTAAATGTTGTAATGGCAATGCCGCAGTGATGTTATGGAGTACGTGACTAAGTACTCTACTACTACTATATTAATTGGAGGCATATATTAGGTTTTATATTTGTTTACGCAGTATGCCCCGAGACCTTCCAACTAGACGTGTCTTTCTCCGGTCGCACTTTGTATCATTCATACCACTAGTATAGTAGTACTACTACGCAGGTCTCCCACCAAGAAGTGGAGACGCCTACCACGCTGTTCATGTCCCACCTTTTCACGACGCAGCGACATCCAAAGACGTGTCGTGTGTTTGGCACCCTTCGTCGTAAGAGTTGAAACGCTAGCATTCATTAGAAATAAAAATAAATATAAATCACTAGTGATACTATACCACGCGGTTTCCTTGCTCCTCGATATTGAAAGAATATTTCCGCCGACATGTGGGACGCCGACCATCCCGTCCACTTTCCATGCCGCGTAACTCCAAGGAGAGTCACCCTGTCGTCGCACCGCAGTAATTACTAATGAGCCACAAATCACAGGCCCAACCTTACCTAATCGTGAAGTTGCTTGGACGAAGGAACCATCATGACTTCATTGAATTCCGCTTCTTGAAGAAAATTACTGTACCAGCAGTACTGCTAGCTACAGTAGTTACTCTAGCAGAGGCCTCCTTTGGTTCATAGGACAGGAATTTTATAGGAATATGAAAATCATAGGAAGTGAGATGACATGCTGTAACATCCCAAATTTCCTATTTGGAATGTTTTACAATTATAGCTAAGCATCTATGCATATTGGTTGAAATTTGAGTGGCATTTGAAGTTTCGTAAGTTTTTGGAGTTGTTGAATTTGAATTCAAATTTTAAAAGGAAATTATTTCAAAACTATGCCCGATAAATACTTGAGAAAAGTATGAGAGGAGTAAACATGACACTCCAAAAATATCGAGGAAAAACATTGCCAAAAAGTTTGAATTCAAATTTAAGTTTTATTTGGAATTTTAGAAAATGATTTTTATAAAGTTTGAGTTTTGCCCTCGGAAAATGTTCAAATTATAGGAATATTCTCCATCATTTTGATATATATATGTCCTATATAAAATATTTATATTTATATTATTTTTTTCCTCTTTATATTCAAAAAATGGAAAAGGAAAGTTCTGCCGCTGCCAGCCAACTGCCCAGCCAAGACTCAGCGCCCGAGCCATCGTCAGCAAGCAATTTCATCAGGCTGCCCACCAAATACCGAGCTGCCCAGCCGACGGCCGAACGAGCCCACCCACCAACCACCTTCGCACCGGCCGCCCGCCCGATCTCTCTCTCCCTTCACCGACGGTGGACCCCACCACCTCTTCTTCCTCACCACGCCAACCGGGCGCCACGTCACGGAACCCCGAGATCCCCGGATCTCATCCCGATCCTCCCGCGATCGTCCCTTCCAAGTCGGGCCTCAGATTATACCTCTCCTCACCCCTGCTTTCTCCTCGCCTCGCCTGACCTCTCCTCTCACAGACGTCACGGAGTCTGAAAGGCTGCCACGCCATTGACATCGACCGCCATCCTCAAACCTCGAGCTCGCCTGACTCCACCCCGAGTCCCCTGTTCACTGAACTCCGCCGAGACCTCCGCGACGCCCCGACCACCGAGCTGGCTGGAGTCGCCGCCGCCCGAGCCGTCTGCCGCCGCTGTGTAAGTCGCCAGAGCTCTGGCTGCTCGATCTAGATCGAGGGTTAGGATAGATCTCTCAAGGGCACGCTTATTTAGGTTTAATTTTAGTAAACCGGTTTAGTTCCTGCTTAGATCGGTTTATTTAGGTTTAGTTGGACCGGCCGACTCGGCTTAATCCCTAGGCCCGATTTAGTTATATTACGCCTGTATGCTAGATAGGCCCATTAGCCTTTATTTTTTAATTTTATTTTTCATTTCTGTTTTTAATGTAATAGTTTCAGTTTTGAAAATTCATATCTTTTAATCTACTTAATATTTTTAAGTGATTCTTTTTTTGTTGGTTTGCAAATTTCTTATAGTTTCTGTAGAAAATATAATTAGTCATGTTAAATTTTTTTAAAATTGCTTTATTTTAGATTTAGACAGAATAGTAAATCTGCTATAAAATGAGTTAGAATATTATTTTTAGTGATTCTTTTTGTCACAACTTTGTTTTGACATTGCCTAACCTTAGGAATTTATTTGGGCAATTTTAGGATTAATAAAAATAGTTTTAATCAGAATCATGTTATTCCTATTTATTTAACTAGTTACTATTTTCCTATTGTTTTACTTAGCAAATAAATTTATTTTTCATGGGAGATAGTTTATTCTAGGTTAGTTTCAGAATTTTAGAGCATGAACTTTTATTTATAATAAATAAAACTTTTATTTTATTTTTCTTACTAGAATTTGCTTTAGGCCTAATAGGAGTTTTATAATAGCTTTTAAGGTGATTCTTTTGCTCCTAGTTGCATGATGAATTCTTTTCTCGTTAAGTTAACAAAACCCATGCTTAGGTTCTGTTAAGAAAATTTTGTAGCAAAACTATTTCTTGATTGTTGTTGGATATGGTGAAAACTTTGATGTAACATCCCAAATTTTCCTATTTGGAATGTTTTACAATTATAGCTAAGCATCCTATGCATCCTGTTTGAATTTGATTGTCATTTGAAGTTTCAGAGCTATTTGAGTTTGAATTTGAATTCCAAACTTTGGCATGTGGGAAACAATTCAAAACTAAGCCTCGATAAATACTTGATCAAAAGTATGAGAGGAGCAAACATGACACTCCAAAATATCAGAGGAAACAATGCTAAAAGTTTTGGAATTCAAATCTGAATTTTATTTGAATTTGAAAAATAGATTTTTATGAAGTTTGATTTTGACTTTGGAAAATGTTCAAATGAAAGGGAATATTCTGATCATTTTGGTATATATATACCCTATATAAATTATTTATAGTTTAGGTTTTATTTTTGTTTTTGTTTTAATTAAAAAATAAAGAAAACCCTTCGGGCGCCAAATAGGCCACCCCAGCCCAGCCAATACCACCTCACCCTCCGCACTCAAGGCCTGCCCAGCCAATTGCCCACTGCAGCCACCCACCGAGCCGAGCAGCCCAGCCTCCACCGACCAGCCCCCTCGCCGATCTCTAGGCTTCGCCACCCGCCAACCTCCCCCTCTCATCGACCACCTGCCCCTCCTGCCTTTCTTCCTCGCCAAGCCACGCAGCTCGCTGAGATCCACCGATCCCGGGATCCGGATCCCCGACGCCTCGATGCCTTTCCGATCATCTCGAGGCCCGCTATAAAAGCCGACCCTCCGCACCCCATTCCCCTAGCGACGCCGAACCCTCTCCTTCTCCTTCCCGAGCTCACCGAGCACCGAACCTCCTCACGCCAAAGACGCCACGACGCCACCCGGTCCACCCCGACCTCCCTAACACCACCAAACCTCCCCTGCTCAGGCGCTGCCTCTCGACGACTGAAGCTCGCTGACGCCTCGGACGCCTCGACGACTTTCGCCGCTGCCATTGCCGCCGAGTCCGTAAGCCCCCGCATTCCTCCCGTCCGATCAGAAACCTACGGCCACGATTAGAACTCAAGGGGTATGTTTTATTAGAAAACCGCCGCCCGATCGGTTTTTATTTTAGTTTAGGTTTTATTATTAGGCCGGTTCGTTAGTTTAAAACCTAGGCCTGCTTAGACTAAACTACGCTTAGTGCATGCTTTAGGCCCATTAGGCCTTTTCTTTTATTTTGATTTTCTGTTTTAGCTTAATAGTTTCAATTTTCAAAATGTATATCTTTTATTCTGTTTAATATTTTGAGTGATTCTTTTTGTTGGATTGCAAATTTTATGTAGTTTCTGAAAAATATATATTTAGCTATGTTAAAATATTTAAAATGCTTTAATATTGTTTTAGTCAGAATAGCAAATCTGCTATAACTTTAGTTAGAAAAATTATTTTGCATGATTCTTTTGCCATCACTTTATTTTGATATTGTCAAACCCTAGAAATTAATTTGGGTATTTTAGGATTAATAATTAATTAATTTTAGACAGAATCCAATTAATCCTAATTAATTAACTAGTTCCTGTTTTCCTAATTAAATAATTAGTAAATTAATTTATTTTTAACTTGTGATTAGTCATTCTAGGTTAGTTTCTGTCACTCCATTAGATGAACTTTTATTTATAATTAATAAAAGTTTTAAATTATTTTCTTAATGGAAATTGGATTAGGCCTAAAATGAGTTTTATAATAGCTTTTAATTAATTCTTTTTGCTCCTAATTGCTTAGTTAATCTTTTTCTGTTAAGTTAACCTAAAACCATGATTAGGTTATATTAAGGAATTTTTGTTATATAAAAACTATTTTTGCTATTGTTTGGTGTAGGGAAAACTTTGAATTTGGTTTCTTTGAGTTTTTCTTTTGGATTTGGTTTTGATTGTTTTGTTGTGCTATGTTACCATTGTCATCTTGTGTGATCCTCTTGCTTTATACTTATTGTGTTATTGTTTGTCTCGTAGAGTTTCCGAGTGCTAAGCTTGCTACTACGACTCTTTTAGCTTACGAGGATCATCAGAAGGCAAGTTTTGATCATGTTATTTCTATACCCATGTTTTTGTGCATTTGTAGTTGTCACCACCCCACCATTGCATGCAGAGTGAAATCTTGAAGTCATTAAACTTGAGTAGTATCATGGTAGGATGAACCAACCCCTTGTTACCATGACCCCGGACGTAGTAGTTATTTTGCTATGCTCAGAGACGGATTTGGGATGAGTGAAATTCATAAGCAAGATGTGAGAGTCAATGATGATGACAACCCATGGACTACAATGATCAAGATGGACTTCGAAAATCACTACCGGGTGGAGGATTTGCTGACGGGCACCCTCGAGCACCTAAGGTGGCCGGATGCATGGAGAAGCGCCATGACATCCTCATGGAAAGCTTCACCCAGCCACTAAGAGAAGGATGGATGCCCCAGACCGAAGCTTACTGTAGCCGCAAGCCATTATGGGCTCGCTGGGTCAACCTTGTAGTGAAGCTGGCTGGACGGTACTACGAGAAGTAGACGAACGGTAGGATTGATGGGTACCGCAGGGCCGAAGAACTCTTTGAAGACCCTGTTTATCTGTCCCGCCTTCAAACACCATGAAGTGCTAAGACTTTAAAGGAGGGAATGATTCTTATGGGAAAAGTGCGCAAACCTCTCGCAGAGTGTTATAACCTAATCGATTAGCCGTGTCCCCGCTACTTACATTTGAGCCTCGACCTTGGAAGTATTCGGATATCTCAACACTAAAATTAATGGATTAATTTGAGGGTTTATGACTTAATAATAATTTGGGAACAAGATATTGGTTGGCGGAACCATCTCAATAACTACCAACAATTTGTAGTAACTTGCAAATAAGTCCACCGTAGTAGGATAAAATTGGCTTTACGCAAAATGATGAAACTTAGAGCTCCACAGCCAAAATGCATATAGTGCTAGTAACTTTATTATTGTTATTCTTCATGACTTGCCAAATTATTCCAAAAGCTGATTTACATGGCTGCAACGTATTATGTTGCGTAGATATATTCCATCAGAGTGAGGCTACGCCCGCTATGATTGCCCTTTGAGTCGGATGGACTCGCTTATCTTCGACGCTCCGCAGCATTTTAGTTTATTTCTCATGAGTTGGCCTTGAGCCAATTTATTCCCTTGTAATAAAGACTCTATATGAGAATCGATTAATGATATTCAGTGTGATTGAACTTTGATTACTTTATCGATGTAATCGTGAGTACCAAAGATGATCTTGGGATGGTATGCATACGTAGATTTGACCGATTTTGGGTCAGGTCGCTACAGAGATGGTATCAGAGCACACGCTGACCGTAGGATCGTAACCCCTAGGATCGGAAAGCCATAAGCAGAGACCATTTACTTTGAACCCCTTTTCATTCTATAATTCTTCCCTGTTCTATTCTGACTCTTCTCCCCTTTGCAACATTCTAGATGGCCGCCGAGTTCACCCCAGTTTTGCTACCGGAGTTCTGCCAGCCCGATGAGACGATGCCCTTTGGAAGGAAGCTGGTCCAGATGGTGAAGCTGTCAAGATTGCTCGCCTCGATCACCGGAAACCCACTAATGCACTTCCGACGACACCCGCCATGTGATTGAGGTGCATATCCTGTGGAGAACCTTTGAGGACACACGGAGCCTATCAACTTTGAGTTCACCGAGTTCAACCGAT
Organism: Aegilops longissima; assembly: GCA_021605205.1. NCBI lineage: Eukaryota > Viridiplantae > Streptophyta > Magnoliopsida > Poales > Poaceae > Aegilops > Aegilops longissima. The sequence continues at coordinate 11,549 of JAHIAM010017610.1, read as the reverse complement.
CATCGGAAGAGACGTGGCGATCTATCGAGCACTTGGACATCTCCGAGAGGAGTACAGGATCGAGCTCGATCACCGGACTCGCCATGGTTTCTCGCAGGCAAGGAATGGAGATATCATCCGTACCATCGAGGACGATTCCACTCTCTCCTACATCCAGATTTGGAGTGTCTTCGTGAAACGGGAGATTCAGTGCTCGCCAGAACTCAAGACACACCTGAAGCTTTTGTTCCGCGAATCGAGCTGGAGGAGAAGGCACGCAGACTTCTTGGCCATGAGGAAGAAATCACGGACTTCATGGAGATAGTCGACGACCTGAAGATGAAGCTTGCCGCGATTGAAGAAAAGATGGACTTGGGAGAGGACCTTTACCCGAGTGGAGATGAAGCACCCCTCGTGAGCAATGACCAGGATTTTGAAGGGAGTACCACTGAAGGAAACCCCAAGAGGAGGCGCCACTGATGAAGACTTTTAGTCGACCACCATATTATCTTTTATTTCTTTTTCGTCGATCAATTAGGCCGATGTTTTCCTTCGATTAGTCATGAGCTTTTGTAATCGAGTTTGAACCATGTTTGAGTGGAATGAATAAATGTTTGGTGTGTTATGATTGTGCATTCATATGGGTAGTGTTATTCTCATAGACCATTGTTCTATTCTAATCTTCTCACCCACTCCAAAAACACCAGATGCCTCCGAGACGTGACACTGGTTTCCCGCCGAGCTCACCCAAATGCTCCAAAGAAGCAGTAATGCACCGATGCAGCTCCCGATTCGTAATCGTAACAACACCGCCAACAATCCACCGCCACCACCACCACCCACCGTGGACAACTTGACTCAATTTCGAGGTTGAATCCGCCAGTGTTCTCTAGTAGCACCGAGCCGATTGTGGTCGACGATCGCCCGCAAGATTGGAAGGGAGCTGGTCACCGTTGGATGCACCGATGTCGAGAAGGTGCGCTTGTCGCGCATCAACCGGATGGACCCGCAGCTTCTTGGTGGGAGAATTACACCGCCACTTTTCCCTTGGGTGGCATCACTTGGGATCAATTCCAGCAGGTTTCAGACCGCTCATGTCTCATCCGAGCCATGAGTCTGAAGAAGCGTGAGTTCCGCAACTTACGCCAGGAAATCGTGATCGTGGCACAAGACGTGGAGGAATTCAGCAAGCTTGCTCGCTATGCCCCCGGCGATGTGGCCACCGATGCCGCCAAGGTGAGAAGTTCCTTGAGGGACTCAATGATGAATTGAGCATGCAGCTTATTGTATATTTTCAACAACTACCAGAGCTGGTAGACAAGGCCACCATCCCGAAGGCAAGCAGCAGCAGATAGAAAGCCGCAAGCGAAGTACAGCTAGGGGAAGCACAACTCAGAGTTCAGCAGGCCCCGCTATGCACCGCACTCAGAGGGCACACCCATCACAACCATGGAGGTCATAACCATGGTGGAAATGGAAACAACCGCAGCCAGACAATGTTAGGCCATGGCAATGGCAATGGTAATGGCAATCAGCACCGTTTCGCCCCTGCCCGGGATCTCGAGCCATATCACCGCTTAAGTGCCGTAAGACAGGCACTACGCCACCGACCGCCCGGAGGCTGCAGAGGAACGGAATGGCAATGGAGGCTCAAATAAGAAGCCCAATCCTTCCTCGTGCTCAAGTGAATCACATCGACGGGAGAACGCCTATGATCAGCCGATAATCGTGGTTGGTAAGTTTTATTGAATTCACGCTCAGTTTTGGTTCTTTTGATTCGTGCAACGATTCATTCATATCAAGGGTAGTTGTGGATAAGTACGGATTACGACTAGAACCCTTAGAAGCCCCTCCGCCAGCCCGCAGGAGGAGAAATGATGGCAGATTGCTCGTCCCCGCAAACCTCAACATCGGAACCACAAATTTTCCGTGGAACTCATAGTGTTGGAAACTCAGACCTTGGATGTAATCCTAGGCATGGATTGGTTGTCAAAGTATGAAGGAAACATTGACTGTGCAAGAAGTCTATTCTGCCACCACCCCGGAGCGTAAGAGGATCAAGTATGTAGCCCGGCACAGCCAGATGAAGAATCAGTGCATTCTCACGGAGTTGTTCAGAGGAAGTGCCAGTGCAAGAATTTCCGATGTGTTCCCTGAGGAATTACCAGAATGCCACCGACAGGACATTGAATTTCTGATTGAGTTATTGCCCGACAGCCCCAATATCCAAGAGGCCTTATCGGATGCCACCGAATGAGTTGAAAGAGATCAAGGATCAAATAAATGAGTTATTGGAGAAAGGATATATTCGCCCAAGCTCATCACCTTGGGGAGCCCCAGCTTTTGGTAGAGAAGAAGGATGGAAGCTTGAGGATGGTTGTGGATTATCGCATTGAACGGTAACCATCAAGAACAAGTACCTCCGCCGATGATCAATGACTTGTTTGATCAGCTCGTTGGAGCCAAGGTATTCTCTAAGATCGATCTTCGATCGTGGTATCATCAGCTGAAAATTCGTGAAAAGGATATACCCAAAACAGCATTCACTACTGTATGGTTTATATGAGTATACCGTCATGTCATTTGATTGACTAATGCTCCTGCATACTTATGAATTTGATGAACAAGGTGTTCATGGAATATCTGGACAAGTTTGTCGTGGTGTTCATCGATGATATATTGATTTTCCAAGAGCGAGGAAGAGCATAAGGAACATTTATGCCTAGTTCGAGAAACTTCGAGAACATCAGTTGTATGCCAAGTTCAGCAAATGTGAATTTTGGTTGAAGGAAGTTGATTCTCTGACATGTTATTTCAGAGAAGGAATAGCAGCTTGACCCCGCCAAGGTTGAATCACCACCGATTGGCAAGTCACCCACCTCACCAAGGAGATCCGCAGCTTTCTGACTCGCAGGATATTATCGGAGGTTCATTGAGAACTTCTCAAGATTGCCAAGCCCATGACTGAGCTGTTGAAGAAGGAAGCCAAGTATGTTTGGACCGAGGAATGTGAAGCCAGTTTTAGGAATTGAAGAAACGGTTGGTCACAGCCCAAAGGTTGATATTGCTGCATATACATAAGGAATACCAGGTTTATTAGACGCTTCGCCAAGGACTCTGAGGAGTGTTGATGCAGAAGGTAAGGTTGTAGCTTATGCCTCCGCATAGCCACGGCCTCATGAGATGAATTATGCCACGATGATTTGGAGTTGGCAAATGTAGTGCATGCACTCAAGACCTGGAGACATTTCCTCATTGGAAATCGCAGATGTCTATACGGATCACAAGAGTTTGAAATACATCTTCACGCAGAAGGAATTGAACCTCGTGCAGAGGAGATGGCTAGAGTTGATAAAGGACTACGACATGAGGCTGCATTACCACCCCGTAAAGCCAATGTTGTAGCAGATGCTTTGAGCCGTAAAAGTTATGTGAATACTCTACCGCAGGAGGATTACCCCAGAGTTGGTCGACGACCTCGTAGATCTCCGACGAGATAGTTCCAAAGGATTTGTCGCAACTCGAAGTCCAGTCCACCTTGACCGAAAGGATTCGTGAAGCCCGTAAGTCGGACAAGGAAATCGATGAGATTAAGCAAAAGATGGAGGAAGGAAAAGCTAAAGGATTCCGGAAGGATGAACATGGAACTATATGGTTTGAGGATCGATGATGCGCCCAATGATCCCGAGCTCAGAAGCTAATTCTTCAGAGGCTCATGATTCCCTCAGATTGATTCACCCCGCAACACCAAGATGTACCGGATTTGAAGCAAAGTTTCGTGGACAGTATGAAGAAGGACATTGCCGAGCACGTAGTCAGATGCGATGTTTGCCAACGTAAAGGCAGAACATCGGCCAGCAGGGTTACTTCAACCTCTGCCGATTCCCGATTGGAAATGGGAGAAACTTGGTATGGATTTCATCACAGATTACCCAGACCCGCTCAGTTATGATTCTATCCGGGTAGTAGTTGATCGCTTGACTAAGGTAGCTCACTTCATTCCCGTGAAGACTACCTATACCAGCTAAGTTGGCCAAGATATACATGACCAGGATCGATGTCTGCATGGAGTTCCGAGGAAAATCGTGTCGATAGAGGAACGCAGTTTACCTCAAAGTTTTGGAAGCAATTGCATGAAACCTTGGGTACGAGGCTGAATTCAAGACAGCTTTTCATCCGCAGACATGATGGATGACCGAGAGAGTCAATCAGATTCGGAGGACATGTTGAGAGCTTGTGTGCTAGACTATGGGTCTAGCTGATGATAATTTGCCGCACGCAGAGTTCTCGTGACAACAACAGCTTATCAATCCAGTTTGAAGATGGCCCTTTCAAGCTCTATACGGAAGGAGGTGCGAACACCATTGCTGTGGGATAGTGTTGAGATCGATCACTCTTCGTTCCGATCTTATCAAGGATTCCAAGAGAAGGTCAAGCTAATTCGAGACCGCTCAAGATAGCACAATGAGATGTAAGAGTTATGCCGACAAAGAAGCGCAAGGAGGTGACTTACGGCGGGAGACCGAGCATATCTTCATGTGTCTCTACTTCGTGGAATCAAGAGGTTTGGAGTCAAGGAAAGTTAGCACCCCATTCATTGGCCCCTACAAAATCCTCGAACGTCAGGGAGAAGTTGCATACAAGCTGGAATTGCCGGAAGGATTGTCCGAGTTCATGATGTCTTCCACGCTTCGGCTTGAAGAAGTGCCATGCCGACATGGCCGATGTTCCGTTGAGAGATACAAGGCCCTAGAGGCCATACAGCTTGACAAAGGATCTAACTTACAAGGAGAAACCCGTCTCAGATTCTCGAGACTGCAAGCAGAGTCACCCGCAGCAAAGTCATCAAGTTTTGCAAGGTGCCGTGGAGTCACCACACCGAGGAAGAAGCCACTGGGAACGCCAAGAAGATCTTCGCCGAGACCATCCGCACTCTATTTGTTAGTTAACCCAATCTCGAGGGCTAGATTCATCTTAAGGTGGTAGGTTTGTAACATCCCAAATTTTCCTATTTGGAATGTTTTACAATTATAGCTAAGCATCCTATGCATCCTGTTTGAATTTGATTGTCATTTGAAGTTTCAGAGCTATTTGAGTTTGAATTTGAATTCCAAACTTTGGCATGTGGGAAACAATTCAAAAACTAAGCCTGATAAATACTTGATCAAAAGTATGAGAGGAGCAAACATGACACTCCAAAAATATCAGAGGAAACAATGCCAAAAGTTTTGGAATTCAAATCTGAATTTTATTTGAATTTGAAAAAAATAGATTTTTATGAAGTTTGGATTTTGACTTTGGAAAAATGTTCAAATGAAAGGGAATATTCCCCTGATCATTTTGGTATATATATACCCTATATAAATTATTTATAGTTTAGGTTTTATTTTTGTTTTGTTTTAATTAAAAATAAAGAAAATCCTTCAGCGCCAAATTTAGGCCACCCCAGTGCCCAGCCAGCCACCTCACCCTCCAAGACTCTCACTGCCCACCAAATGGCCCACTGTAATTATTTCAAATGAGCCGAGCCAGCCAGCCCCACCGACCGCCCTCCTCGCCGATCTCTAGGCTTCGCCACCCGCCAAACCTCCCTCTCTCTCATCGACCATGGGCCCCGCCTGCCTTTCTTCCTCGCCTACCACGAGCTCATTGAGATCCACTGGATCCGGGCGGATCCGGATCCCGACGCCTGGATGCCTTCCGAATCATCCTCGAGGCCCGCTATAAAGCCGACCCTCCGCACCCCATTCCCCTAGCGACGCCAACCCTCTCCTTCTCCTTCCCGAGCTCACCGAGCACCGAACCCTCCTCGCCAAAGACGCCACGACGCCACCTCGTCCACCCCGACCTCCCTAACACCACTAAACCTCCCTCGCTTTCGTGGCGTTGCCTTCGACGACGACTCGCTGAAGCTCGCTGACGCCGGACGCCCGACGACTTCGCTGCATTGCCCGCCGAGTCCGTAAGCCTCTGCATTCCTCCCGTCTGATCAGAAACCTACGGCCACGATTAGAACTCCAAGGGGTATGTTTTATTAGAAAACCGCCGCCCGATCGGTTTTTATTTTAGTTTAGGTTTTATTATTAGGCCGGTTCGTTAGTTTAAAACCTAGGCCTGCTTAGACTAAACTACGCTTAGTGTACGCTTTAGCCCATTAGGCCTTTTCTTTTATTTTGATTTTCTGTTTTAGCTTAATAGTTTCAATTTTCAAAAATGTATATCTTTTATTCTGTTTAATATTTTGAGTGATTCTTTTTTGTTGGATTGCAAATTTTATGTAGTTTCTGAAAATATATATTTAGCTATGTTAAAAATATTTAAAAATGCTTTAATATTGTTTTAGTCAGAATAGCAAATCTGCTATAACTTTAGTTAGAAAAATTATTTTGCATGATTCTTTTGCCATCACTTTATTTTGATATTGTCAAACCCTAGAAATTAATTTGGGTATTTTAGGATTAATAAATAATTAATTTTAGACAGAATCCAATTAATCCTAATTAATTAACTAGTTCCTGTTTTCCTAATTAAATAATTAGTAAATTAATTTATTTTTAACTTGTGATTAGTCATTCTAGGTTAGTTTCTGTCACTCCATTAGATGAACTTTTATTTATAATTAATAAAAGTTTTAAATTATTTTTCTTAATGGAAATTGGATTAGCCTAAAATGAGTTTTATAATAGCTTTTAATTAATTCTTTTGCTCCTAATTGCTTAGTTAATATTTTGTGTTAAGTTAACCTAAAACCATGATTAGGTTATATTAAGGAATTTTTGTTATATAAAACTATTTTTGCTATTGTTTGGTGTAGGGAAAACTTTGAATTTGGTTTCTTTGAGTTTTTCTTTTGGATTTGGTTTTGATTGTTTTGTTGTGCTATGTTACCATTGTCATCTTGTGTGATCCTCTTGCTTTATACTTATTGTGTTATTGTTTGTCTCGTAGAGTTTCCGAGTGCTAAGCTTGCTACTACTTAATTTTTAGCTTACGAGGATCATCAAGAAGGCAAGTTTTGATCATGTTATTTCTATACCCATGTTTTTGTGCATTTGTAGTTGTCACCACCCCACCATTGCATGCAGTAGTGAAATCTTGAAGTCATTAAACTTGAGTAGTATCATGGTAGGATGAACCAACCCCTTGTTACCATGACCCCGGACGAGTAGTTATTTTGCTATGCTCAGAGACGGATTTGGGATGAGTGAAATTCATAAGCAAGATGTGAGAGTCAATGATGATGACAACCCATGGACTACAATGATCAAGATGGACTTCGAAAATCACTACTGGTGGAGGATTTGTTGACGGGCACCGAGCACCCAAGGTGGCCGGATGCATGGAGAAGCGCCATGACATCCTCATGGAAAGCTTCACCCAGCCACGAAGAGAAGGATGGATGCCCCAGACCGAAGTTATTCAGCAGCCGCAAGCCATTATGGGCTCGCTGGGTTGACCTTGTAGTGAAGTCGCTGGACGGTACTACGAGAAGTAGACGAACGGTAGGATTGATGGGTACTGCAAAGGGCCGTAAGAACTCTTTGAAGACCCTGTTTATTCTGGCCCCGCCTTCAAACACCATGAAGTGCTAAGACTTTAAAGGAGGGAATGATTCTTATGGGAAAGTGCAAACCTCTCGCAGACAGTGTTATAACCTAATCGATTAGCCGTGTCCCTGCTACTTTACATTTGAGCCTCTCGACCTTGGAAGTATTCGGATATCTCAACACTAAAATTAATGGATTAATTTGAGGGTTTATGACTTAATAATAATTTGGGAACGAGATATTGGTTGGCGGAACCATCTCAATAACTACCAACAATTTGTAGTAACTTGCAAATAAGTCCACCGTAGTAGGATAAAATTGGCTTTACGCAAAATGATGAAACTTAGAGCTCCACACCAAAATGCATATAGTGCTAGTAACTTTATTATTGTTATTCTTCATGACTTGCCAGCTTATTCCAAAAGCTGATTTACATGGCTGCAACGTATTATGTTGCGTAGATATATTCCGATCAGAGTGAGGCTACGCCCGCGCTTGGCGATATTGCCCTTTGAGTCGGATGGACTCGCTTATCTTCGACGCTCGCAGCATTTTAGTTTATTTCTCATGAGTTGGCCTTGAGCCAATTTATTCCTTGTAATAAAGACTCTATATGAGAATCGATTAATGATATTCAGTGTGATTGAACTTTGATTACTTTATCGATGTACCGTGAGTACCAAAGATGATCTTGGGATGGTATGCATACGTAGATTTGACCGTTTTGGGTCAGTCGCTACATTTGAGTTGGATTTCTTTGAGTTTTTCTTGGATTTTGATTCAATTGTTGTGTGTGTTATGTTACTATGCTGTTATGTAAGTGATCATATGTTTGTATGCTTATTATGATTATTGTTTGCCTCGTAGAATTTCCGGAGTGCTGCTTGCTACCACGAGTCCCTAGCTTTCAAGATCGCCAAGAAGGCAAGTCATTGATCATGTTCTTTACAATACCTATGCTTTTTATTGCATTAGAATTATACCTCCCCACCATGCATGCAGAGGTGAAATTTTGAAGTTATGTTCTTGAGTAGTATCATGAGGTAGGATGAACCAATTCCCTTGTTACCATGACCCGGGACTAAGTAGGTTATTTTGCTATGCTCAGAGAGGGGTTGGTTGAGTGAATTCATAAGGAGATGTGAGAGTCAAGATGATGACAACCCCATGAACTTCAAGCTCAAGATGGACTTCCAATTCACCACTGGGTGGAGGATTTGCTGACGGGCACCCCGAGAACCCAAGGGTTGGCCGGATGCATGGAGAAGTGCCATGACATCTTTATGGAAAGCTTCACCCAGCCACGAAGAGACGGATGTATACCCATTGACCGAAGCTTACTCAGCAGCCGCAAGCCATTATGGGCTCGCTTGGTCAACCCTAGTTGCGACTCGCCGACGGTGCTACGAGATGTAGAAGAACGTAGGATTGATGGGTACTAAGCAAGGGCCGAGGAGCTCTTCTAAGACCCTGTTGCTCGTCCCGCCTTCAAACACCATGAAGTGCTAAGACTTGAAAGGAGGGAACGATTCTTATGCGGGTAAAGTGTGCAAACCTCTACAGAGAAAAGATCTAATCGATCAGCCGTGTCCCCGGTTACGGACAATTTGAGCCTCTGGAACTTGGAAGTATTTCGGAAATCTCAACACTGAAATTAATTAATAAATTGAGGGGTGATTATTTAATAATTGGGAATGAGACATTGGTTGGTGGAACCATCTCAATAATTACCAACAATTTTGTAGTATTTACAAGCAAGTCCATCATAGGGAAAACCTGCTTTTCGCAAAATGATGAAACTTAGAGCTCCACAGCCAAATTGCATATAGTGTTAGTAATTTTTATTGTTATTCTCTTCATGACTTGCCGCATATTCCAAATGTGATCTACACGGCTGCAACGCCTTATGTTGCAGAGGAGTATTCCGATCAGAGTGAGGCTACGCCTCCGCTTGGCGATTGCCCTTTGGAGTCGGATGGACTCGCTTATTCTTCTACGCTCCGCAGCTTATTTAGTTTATTTTCATGAGTTATCTTCGCCAATTTATTCTATTGTAATAAAGACTGATATGAGAACCGTAATAAATTCAGGTGTGATTGAACTTTGATTATTTCATCAATGTACCGTGAGTGCCACCGATCTTGGGATGGTATGCATACGAGACTTGACCGATTTTGGGTCGTCGCCAGAGATGGTATCGAGCACACGCTGACCGTGAGGATGTAACCCCTAGGATCGGAAAACCATAGGAAGAGACTATTTATTTTATGTCCTTATCATTCCGTAATTCTCCCCTGCTCATTTCTCGACTTCTCTCCGATTTTCAACATTCTAGATGGTCACGAGTTCACCCCAGCTTTGCTACCGAGTTTTGCCACCAGATGAGATGATGCCTTTCGCAAGAAGCTGGTCCAGATCGTGAAGAAGTTGAAGATTGCTCTGCCTCGATCACCGGAAGCCTACCAATGCACTTCCGACGGATACCTGCCAGTGATTGAAGTGCACATTCCAGGAGAACCTTCGAGGACATACAGAGCCTATTGACTTTGAAGTTTACCGATTTCAACCGGATCCCTAAGAGACATGGCGATTTATCGCACTTGGACATCTTCGAAGAGTATATGGCCGAGCTCGATCCTTCAGACTCGCCATGATTTCTCGCAGAGCTAGGAATGGAGATATCATCCGCACTCAGAGGACGACTCCATTCTCTCATATGTCCAAGACTTGGAGTGTCTCCTCAGAAACGGAGATCCGCATCACCAGAATCTCAAGGTACACAGGAGGTTGTTGTTCCGTGAATCGAACTCGAGGAGAAGGCACACGCAGACTTCCTTGACCATGAGGAAGAAATCATGACTTTATGGAAAGAGTCGACAACCTGAAGATGAATGTTGCCGCATTAGAGGAAAAGATGGACTTGGGAGAGGACCTTTTCCGAGTGGAGATGACGGACCTCTCGTGAGAAACGATCAGATTATGAAGGAGCTCCACCGAGAAAGTCAAGAAGAGGAGGCGCCGATCGAGAGGACGCCACACCAGAGGACGCCGCACCAGAGGACGCAAGGATTAGTGATGAAGACTTTTAGTCGACCGCCATGTCATTTTATTTTTCCGTCGATCAATTAGGTCGTTATTTTCGATTAGTCGTGAAAATTTTGTAATCGAGATTGAACCATGTTTGATTGGATTGAATAAATGATTGGTGTGATTATGATTGTGCATTCATATGGGTAGTGTTATTTCTCATTAGACCATTGTTCTATTCTAATTTTCTCATCCACTCTAAAACACCAGATGCCTCCGAGACGTGACCCCGGTCTCAACTTTCCGCCGGAGCTCACCCAGCTGATCCAGCAGCAGAATGCCCTCATGCAGATGCTCATTCAGAACCAGAACAACAACAACAACAACAACAATCCACCGCCACCACCCCTCGCTGACAACTTGACTCGATTCCTAAGGCTGAATCCGCCAAGGTTCTCTAGCAAGACCGAGCCGATTGTGGTCGGCGATTGGCTCCGCAAGGTCGGAAGGAGTTAGTCACCGTGGATGCACCGATGCAGAAGGTGCACTTTGCCGACATCAACTTGATGGACCTGCAGCCTCGGGTGGAGAACTACACCGCCACTTATCCCATCGCCACCATCACGTGGATCAGTTCCAGCAGATTTCCGCACCGCCATGTTTCAGCCGGAGCCATGAGTCTCAAGAAGCGTGAGTTCCGCAACTTACGCCAGGGAACCGCATCGTGGGCAAGATGTGATGAGTTCAGCAAGTTAGCTCGCTATGCCCCGGATGATGTGGCCACGATGCCGCAGCAGGAAAAGTTTCTGAGGGACTCAATGACGAGCCGGGTATGCAGCTAATGGTGGCTACCTTCACCAACTACCGTGAGCTGGTAGACAAGGCCACCATACTTGAAGGCAAGCAGCAGCAGATTGATAGTCGCAAGCGGAAGTATGGTCAGGAAATACAACTCGAGCTCAGCAGAAGCCCTGCTATGCCCCATACTCAGAGGGC